>JACFYI010001127.1:16740-30780 GCA_014898755.1 Handroanthus guayacan
CAGGACCAAAAGTGGAAAGTGGTATACTTACGGGACTAAAATTGTAATTTTCCCTTGTTGAAACTGATATATCAGAGGAATTTCCTGTTTGGGCTTATTATTGTACTGTGTAAGCCCAAACAAAAGTTTTTAAGGCCGTTTGAAATTTTGGGCCAAGATTAGTTCCATAGGCTAGTATTTTGATGAGTGAAATTTATTGGATTACACAATTTTCGAGTCACCTATCATTTCTTTGTTGGGTTGATTTGTATCGATTGAGATAAGAATATTATAAAATTTTGTTTAATCCAAAATTATTAGTTGATTAACAAAATTAGTTTTAAATCCTTGATAGTTTATATACGCTATTGTAGAAAGAATGTTCATTTTGTGTCTAAAAGAGCAGTTTGGATCAATTTCATATTTTTAACTAAAAGCATTTCTCACTTCCAATTTCAAATAATATTTTAGATTACACATGAACTGTCATTAAATGGAAAAAATTAGACTGTAAAAGGACCCAAAAAAAATAAAGATTGACTATGTTTATTTGCACATATTGGGAAAATTACAAACAAATATCGTTTGCATTTTGAGAAAATTAAAACCAAGTTCATTATTCTAAAATACCCCTTTATATATGAAATATTACCAAAAGAGATCTCTATACAAAAAAGTATGATGATTGCATATAAAAATAATTTTCTATAGTTATCATTCAAAATACAATTTATAATTAAATTGGAGACAAAAGCTTCCAGTAGAAAATGGAAAAATTAAACCTAAATTGTTTCTTATGGACATGAAATTTATAGTAAATTAGTTAGTTTGAGTAGAATTTCACGTATAAATTTTTAAAAGCCAATTATCACATAAACCCTCGTATAATTAAATATGTTGCAGAACACCCTCATTAGGCTTGTCAAAAATATCCGAATGTTTGTCCATCCGTCCGTCCTTATCCATATTCGAAATTAGCGGATATTATCCGTATCCGAAAATATTTAGATATATCCGTGTCCGTATCCGTTACCTAAAATTCCGGATATGAATATAGTAGTATCCGTATTTGAAATATCCGCATCCGAAAATTATCGGCATTTGCGCAGAATTTTAGATATAATAAATTATATAAATAATATAATTTATAGGTATTAAATTATATATAAAAATAAAATTCAAAAGTTATATGCTATACATATTAAAACTTTAGGCTAGCTGAAATATTTGAAGAGATTTTACTCTTATATTTTAATTTTTTTGGCATTAATATAATAAATTTAGATATATAAAGTAACAAAATCGAATTTCAAATGAAGATTGTGATTAATGGGATATAAGAATATATCGATATTATATTTGTATCCTAACTATTAAAGCGGATATCGAATATCCAAATATCCGACGGATGTGGATGCGAATATTCATTTTTAGCATCCGATAAAATTCATATCCGAATATCCGCATTCGGATATTATTTGGATATAGATACGGATGTATTAATATCCGCATCCGAATATCCGAATTGATAATCCTAACCCTCATGTTTGTGTGTGAGCTGGTATTGCATGATTGAATGAGTGCAAACCGCTACGACTATGACTTTGTCTTTGAATTTGGATTAGCTCTGCTTACCTCCAGCCATGTTACGTAGAAATTGAAAGAATTATATATTATCTTTCTTTAATTGACCAATTCCAATTTTGGTTATGTGCGCAAGGGACACAAATTAGTGTCATATTTTTTTTACCTTAAATTAACTCACAGAGCAAAGTGGATATTCCTTCATTCCTCAATTGCTTATAATGGCTAATATAAATCTTGAAAATCCTTTGTTTACTTTTTATTTCTTCTTTTGCTATGGACCATGCCATGCTTTGTATTGATGAAGAAACTAATTTAAGCTTGAAAAATCATTTTACCTGCGTTAATCTTTGTATAACTAATATATTCTATCTATGTTAATTTTACGATTTAATGATTTATCTATTCCAAATTTTTCGAGTGTTGTTTTTTCATGATTTTTAAATGTGTGTCAATTATGTGATATATATATATATATCAAGATGAAATACTATGTTAGTATATAAAAAGAAGATTAGTATATATAAATGAATTATTAAGAAATTAACATTTACTATAGGTACATGTGCAAAGGAATTGTACATAATTAAGACCCTCAGCTCTTTCGATGTAGAACAACACATCGTATTCTATCCACACTCAAGTCCATTGCATTCTATCTTTCACCAAGATAAAGAAAGAATATGATGGTCCAAAAATTGTGGTCCCTTCCATCTTTCATAGCACAGCACGTTTTAAACAAATCAAATACAAACAAAGGATTCGAAAGACATGTCTAAGTAGTATAAATGAATCGGCTTTTTCCTGCGGGAAGAAGAGAAGTTTATTCATTTTTGGGACCTTGCATGTAATACACCTTCAAAGGATTTCAAAGTTAAATCAATCAGATAATGAATCAGATAATGAAAAAGTGAATTTATATAAGAAAATTGATTGAAAAAACCATTTTCCATGAATAAATTCAAATCAATATTCAAAATACCATTTTTCCACGAACTATTTATGCATTGGGTCAGCTATTGGCTTCTTCAGGCCATTACGCTCTTAGTTAACTTCTAGAAATTAACAAAATCAAAACTAATCGGATACGAACCCAAACTTTTCCTTCTCTTTTCCCCATAATTTGAACTGACATCCCACTCTAACACCATCTAAGCACAATAATCTCAGAGTTCACTTCTCCACTCTAACCCCCGACAAGGGAGCTTTGCCAATATCAAATTTTATTCTACATTAGACGAGCCAAGGATCTTAAATCAATTTATAAGTTACTCATCTTCTCTTACCCTTCAAGATGCCTTTTTGGGATGAAACACTTGACAAGATACTTAATTACAGAACAATACATAAATGCCGTCAAACAATAATGCTCATAAACTGACTCAAGACCAGTGATGACTGTAGCACCTTGATTTAGTGGGCTCCTTTTAAAATATTCAATTAATAAATTTAACAAATATATACAAAAAATAAAAATTAAAAAAATATATTAACAGCATAAATTTCTACAACAGTCCTCTACGATTTTTCATATTTTGAAATTGTCTCCATTCCTATAATAAGCGCAAATATATATATATATATATATAAATATATCTCTTGAAAATCCTTTGTTTACTTTTTATTTCTTGTTTTGCTAAGGACCATTAAAAACTGATTTATTAGTGCTCTCTTGCCCCAACCTCTCACCTCTAAAATGACGTGAATTTTTTTAGCTTCAAAATATGTGATGTTTCTTATGAAAATCGAGAGCTTACTATTGATTCTTATGAAATTTAATTTCTTGAAATTTTATGAAATTGGAGTTGAAGTGAGTTTTCAAAAATAAAAAAATAAAAATGGTGATTTCAATGTAAATGTTATTTTAATAAGATGTAGTGAGGTTCTCTTTATGTACGTTGGGAAGTAATGGGGTTCAAAAGGTTGCTGGTTTGTACATATGATAGGATTGCATCCTTTTTTTTTTTTTAAACTTTTTTCTTCTCCTCCTCTTCCCCCCCAGTCTCTTTTGATCAGGCCTGACTAAGAGGGTGTTTGGGTGAGCTTATAAGCTCTTAAAAACATCTTATAAGATGTTTAAAAGCTTATAAGATGTCATGAAGTGTTTGGTAAAATTTTTCAAAAAAGATCTTATTAGCTTCAAAAATAAGATGTTAGGAACTTATAAGCTCTTTTTAGAAAAGTAAGGAGCTCCCAACTTATTTTTAAGATCTTAATATCTACCTTCATTTTTAACCATTTTAATTACAACATTACCACTACTAATATCTTATAAGCTAAAAGGTCTTATTTTATCCAAACACTTTAACAACTTATTTTTAAAATAAAATCCAACATCTTATAAGCTCCAAAAACATCTTATAAGATGTAAGAGCTTATAAGATGTTTTAAATAAGCTTAGCCAAACACCCTCTAAAGGAAGAAAGCAGATTATAGCTTCTTAATTCTTATGATTTATTCACAGTTTAAATTCAATAACAAAAACTGACTTTCTTATTTTTTTTTCTTTGTTTATTTTGTTTTTGGCTATTGGTGTAGGTGCCATGCAATGCTTAACTTATGGGACCAAAATTGTAATTTTCTCAAAACTTAACGGATCAAGTACATTCCTTAAGCTTTTTTTGTCCACAAACCAATGGCAGGACTAACTTTGCAATGTCTTAAAAAGTTGTGAGACTAAAATGCTAATTTTCAACTAAATGGGATTGAAAACTAGAATTAACCTAACTTATGGGACTAAAATTATAATTTTCCCATATTATTAGCACCATTCATCAAACTTATGAAAAATAATAATTACATCAGTTAGCATGTAAAACTCAAAAAACCTATATTAAATAACCAAAAGTATAATGTGTGAATATTCTAATTCTAAATAATATACAAGTTATACTTACCAGGTGAGCATTGAGAAATTTAGCTTCCAAAGAAATAAATAACAATCCAAAATAATAAAAGTAATTTAGAAAGATACCTGTTTCTATAGAAAGATACTTGTTTCTATAGAAAGATACCTGTTTCTAAAGGTACTATTGTAATTAACCAGATCAATTTGAAAGTTTTTCTAGTTAAATCAAACCTCCGGGTGCTATGGTAACTATTCTGTTCTTATTTCTATTTTTAATAAGTTTTTGATAGAAAAGGTTCTTTGACTTCAAGCATCTTAGCATTAACGGTTGCTATGGTAATTATCCTATTCTTACCTCTATTTTAATAAGTTTTAGACAAAAGAGATTTTTTTGACTTCAAGCATCTTAGCATTAACGCCCAATTTAAGAACAATGTTTAATGTTATACATACAACTTGTGAATTGTCTGTATCTTCATGTGCGTGGATAACAAGGCCAACTTGTATTCTCATAACCAATATTAGTAAAAGGGATAATTAACAAAACACCCCATAAGATTTTTATAATTACTCCCAGAAGTTTGGATAGTTACTAATAAATAGACCCTTTGTTTAAAGGAGTACAATGTAACATATGTATACGTTCACCGTAATATGTGCATGCATTCAGGGAATATAATTGTAATTATACATTAGCTGAACTATATAATAAAGGGTGTAATAGTAATTATTCAAATCTTATGGGTGTTTTGGTAATTATGATAAACCTTAGGGCTGTGAAGGCAAATATTCCTCAGACAAGCCCAATCTAATACATACAAGATTTGAATAATTTTGTTACGTGCATGTGTATCCGATTCACACGATATATACGATGAATTTCCAGCCAAAAAATAAAAAAAGAGTTTCGTGATAGTTGTAACATCGTGGCCATATAGTGTGACAAACAAAAAATATTATCGAAGCAATTGGGGATAGGGGTGAGCATTGGGCAGTTTGGTAAATTAACCGACCGAAATTTTCGGTTAATTTACCGGAATTTTTGAAAAAATCTTAACCGTTCACTAAACCGAAATTTTCAGTTAACTAAGCGAATTAACCAAGAATATTCGGTTTGTTTCGGTTAATTTACCAATTAACCAAATTGTGTTTTTATTTTTATTTTTATTTTTTTTTTAAGAATACCAAATTGGAGTTATACCATCTATAACTTATATATAAGTGTTTCATGTAGCGTCCCGGGCCCTAGTGCACTTCCGCCCTAGTTTTCGAGACGTTACTCACAATCGATAATAAGTATAATATTACTAAAATCAACATGAACACATTATTTTAAATCGAGCTCCTTTTTAATGTATTCATTGTTATGAAACTCACTTTAAATATTTTCATGAAATTCATATTGTTTTCATAAAACTTGATTTTTAGAAAATCCAACAAAACTCAATTTTAAATTTATTTTTAATTGTTCCACAAAAATCTTTAGTGATTTTTAATAAAACATAAGTTGAACATTTGTTTAAAATTTTTGTATTATTCGAGCGATTGTGCGATGGTGATTTCTTGGGCAAGAATAAGTGCTAGTACTAAACATAAACTTCGTGGACTTCTTAAACTATAATTTACATCAAATACAAACTTCTAGGTATTGATCATACTTACGGTCACTCCATAATATATACCATTTACAAGATACTAAGTTTAATACTAACATCCACCCATAATTTACATGTCACTATATACTAGCTATAAAGTTTAGTTTACTACATTACAAAGTAAAATAAAAGGAAAAACTAGTCTAGGAGTTCTCCGGTAAGGTAAGTCACTATCTCGCCGTACGGGTAAACATTAATAATGAGGTACCACCCTCTCGGGGCCCTAGAAACCGTAAGATGCACATGAACTGTAACGCCCCGTGTCACGACGGCATTCCGTCCCGCTACCCGAGATGCTACTCGCGAACTAAAAATGAGCTAGAACTCAAATACAGGAACTAACGAGAACAATTTCAACTAAAATCCCAAGATAATATTTCAAATTGATTCGAACTAAAATCCCAAAATATCATTCGAGACAATAAAGTAGTCCACAATACATAAGCATCTAATTTACAAGCCGTCATAACAATACAACTTATGAGTTCAAAGGTCCGAACTGGCTAAAATTCATACTTAATACAATTTCAAAAGAAACTAACTCGATCAAACTTGAGCTATCAGTCAGTCATCATGGCTTACGAACCTACATAATATGGTGAAATCATGAGTCCACTGATCCAATAAAACTTATGGCATAGGAATAGAAACGAGAGAGTTCCAAATAACGGGTATATCGATAACAAGACGAGAATGTGATTTTCATAAATGAACTAGAATGAACAGAATGAGCAAATCAAGCATTTATCAATAACATTTATCACATTCAAGTCGTATGGCTGACGCAAATATTTTTTGTAGGTCTGTCACCCTTATAACTCCAACATATATCATATAAATTTTCTTATCCCTCCAAACTCCCGAAGGAGTAACTCATAAACAGTAAAGCACAGCCGACCTACGTGCTTTAGGATAGCTCTTCAGAACCCTACCTCTAAGGTCATCCGAACTGCCCCACTTGCAGGAATTTACAAGAGCTCGAATCGACAACCCAGCGTTGCCCAATCCGATACTTCTAAAAATCCCTAGGGCCCAACTTGCTTGCTTGTCATGAGGCTAACAAAAAAAGGGACTTTCAAACATATCTTATAATCATGAAGCCATTCGACACATATTTGATTGACCAATCATAATGAATACTTCGAAAACACGGTCAATCATATTAATCAAACGAATCAAAATTTGGAATAATAGATTATAGAGAACAAATGGATCGAAATTAAGATTATAGACTGTAGAGGACAATAAATCGGAAATGGACTATGGACTAGAGGAATTTTCATTTGAAATCTTTATTTTTATTAAGGGGGAAAAATATAAAAGAATCATTTAGAAGTATTGAAATTTTAAAATTTATTTTATTTGAAAATTGGGTAAAAATCTCACGTGAATAAAAATGATTTTTCGTGGAAAAGTGTGGAGTTTCAAATTTACAGATATTTCATAAACAAATATCAAAACAACTCAAACTCAATATTTTTCTAGTTCACTTCTCGATTATTTTAAAAATTCATCTTAATGAGTGAAAATTCGTATTTTAACTCCGTAATTAACTAAACTCGATAATTCTTTCTAATAGTATATTTTTTGAGATAATTCGATAAGGAAAAATTTGATTTTAAATTTTTTGAAAATGAAAATCAAGGTAGATTTCGTCCAGCTTCTCGAAAATCTAGCGGGTCATGTTTTATGAATGTTTCTGGCTATAGTTTTTTCATATTTTTGAGTAAATCAAAATCCTAATGTTATCTACACTTAAAGATGTTTTCAACGGTATATTATATGAGTCATTTGGATGAGTAAAAGTGAAGTTTCGGTGATTAAGAAGTGAAAGGTTGTGCTGGAAAAAGCTATCCGTGTGACTACCGATTTTTCTTACTTTTTTAAATATTCAAGTCTTTTATTAAATTCATATCTCACGTTTCTTTTCATTTTCAGTCTTAAAATCTCCTAGTCTATATCCGTAGATGATCGAATTATGATTAGAAAGATTAATAAGCATTGGATTAATCTTTTCAAGGATAGTGAGCTTGGAATATCAAGAAACACAATAACGGTATTACAAAGCTCATAATAACAAGTATATCGACATGATCAATAACATCACAAGCTCAATATAGGCAATGAATAAAGCATGGATAAAAAGAACGTGTAAGCATACGAAAGGAGTACGAGTTCCATAAGTCTTACTTGTCGTCCGGAGCTTAAGATGTTAGAGACCGAGTAAATCCAAAAAATCAACGTCTAGACATAAGATATTAAGTTCTAGGTTAATCTTAAGTTACAATTTACTAAAATCATAAGGATAACGAAATCTTAACTTATCGGAGAATTGAAGATATCACCACCTAGATTTCCCTTAAAACTCTTCTTGTTTTCTAAAATAAATTTAAGTGTATGTGCTTGCTAGAAAATTAAGTTGCCGAGAGGATGAAGGAATAAAATGGAAAATGGTATGCTTGTTTTTCTTTTCAAAATTTTGATGGTGTTATTCAAACCTCAATTCCTCTATTTATAGTGTGAGTACTTGCAATTTACTTGGTCCATGTTTTGTTAAATTAAACAAGTCATAAGTTTACCAACTCCACTAACCATCATGGAGATTAGATACTAGTCAAATCATGTCTTTAAATAATCATGGTAAAATAGTGGATTAGGTACTAGTCAAATCATGTCTCTAAATAATCATGATAAAAATAGTGGATTAGGTACTAGTCAAATCATGTCTCTAAACAATTATGGTAAAATAACGGATTAGGTACTAATCAAATCATGTCTTTCAATCACAGTAACTAATTATGGTAATTAAGGGTAAAAATGGTGGATTAAAGTTAAGATCTTATTTAGGTTTGATTTAGACTTAATAAAATGTATTGGACCAAGATATCGGAGTGTAAACGAGAAAATTATTTTCGGGTGTGAAAAAATCTCTTGAAATTAGTTCATTCTCGTTTTATTTGAAATCGATTTAATTTACAAAATCAATGATTCGAAAATTTTAATTTAGAAAATCTTGGGGTGTTACATAAACGGTATACTCGATGCTTCAACGCCGCACGTGGTCATCCACCACAAAAATAATAGGAAAGCATAACCTCAGATCCGTATCACTCATCTACATATTTTAAAGAGTTTTAAAGTAAGTTTAGAGACTTAGTAAAAATCATAACGGGAAGTCAAAGGATGGTGATCAAAGAATTAAACAAAATACCAAGCCAAGCATTGACATTCATCTCAAGAGGATAAATTTTAAGGTAACTGTGAGCTCGAACGAATATTCAAACATATTATGAATGTCAAAAATCATATACGGCTGAAACAAATATTTGGTGGATCTGTCACCCTTATATCTTCAAACATTATCGACCTTATTCCTCCATTTGCCTCTCGGGTGGCCGCCCGATATTGGCTATTAAACATTAGGCACGATCGACCGCGTGCCGAGCATAACTATTTGGAAACCTATCTCCAAGTTTCCTCCTAGCTATCTCAACGTTAGAGAAGTCTCAAGGGTTAGGTCGACGTGCCGTAACGTCCAATCAAATCCCCTTTGAGGTTCTCGGGGCCCAACATTCATGCATTTAGGTTTTCACATATGGAGCATTCAAGAAAAATATCAAAAATCGATATTGTATTCGAATAAATGAGGCACGCAAATCAAGAAATACGGATACGGGTATAAGAATTCTAATTGGATCATCATATAAAATTTAAGGGGCTTAGGGGTTAATTTTTTTTAAAGATCGTTTTAAGAAAACACAAAAAATGCAAGTTCTGAAGAAAATTTGGGCGGCAGTAATTTTTCAAGCCATCTTAAAAATATATTTTAATGAGTAAAAATTAGCAATTTAGTTCTGCAACTATCTAGACTCGACAAGCTTTCTAAGGGTGGTTTTATATTGAAATTTTGACGAGTAAAACTCTAGTTATGAATTTTTAAAGTTGATACAAGAAACTGCCAAATCCTTGAATCAACTGGACAGGTTTGGGTTGACTGCAAATTCTGGGTTGATTTCTTTATGAATCTTAAAAATTCTTAAGCCTATTGTTATCTACACTTAATAAGGTTTCTAACCTTAATAAGGTTTCTAACCTATATTTTTGGGTTCAATTTGGTGAAGAAATGAGTGGTTTACATTGAGTTGAAGTTGAGGAAAGGGTTTGGACCATTTCCAGTGTAGCCCTTGCTACCCAGAAAAACTGACATGTCAAGATTAATGGTGTTTCTGGGCTTTTTCTTTCATGAATTTGGGTGATTCTTGATTTTAATGATATCTATACTCAACAAAGTTTCCAATGGTGTATTGTGTGAATTTTTTGGACGTTTGGTTATCTAGTTATGAATTTTTGAATTTGGGGTTAGGACAGAGACCTCCCCTGTCCCAGCCGAAATGGCAGGTTTCATTCAAACGAAATTTTCTACCGTTTCCCTCTGTGTTTTCAGGTGATTCTTTGTTTATCATTATCTAGACTCGAAGAGGTTTCCAACGGTACCTCATATGAAATTTTTAGAGTAGTATAAGTGTAGTTTTCGATTTTTCAAAGTAAGGCAAGTGGTCTACCTTTCTACCCGAGAACAGTCCATGGTTTCACTAGTCTATAACTTTTGGGAAATCATCTAACCATTAAATCTACATGATGATCCACTATCATTCTTATATCCCTAAGGTCAAAATCATGGTTCTCCAAGCTCAAATCAGATTGTGCTCCAACAATAATCATTAATCACATGAGAGTAAATAATTAGTTCATACATCAAGCTATGATCAAGAATAAGGCAACACAAGCACTCTCATCGACAACAATCACCAATTTATGAATCAAAGGAAGGAACCATAATTCGAAGCTTGAACATAAGGTAGGGAGTGTTATGATTCTTACCTCATATGATGGATTTGCTTCAAGATTTAAGTAGATGTTCCACTAAATCTCTAGCTACCTAGCATAGAAACAAGTCTTCTTAAGTTCACAAGTTTTTCATCAAATCTACTAACTAAACTCAATCAAAACTTACCCAAGCTTGATGATTTGAGTCTAGGGAAGTTTACTACACCACTCTCCTTGAAATTCTATGAATTAAAGTTGGATTAAGGTTGGAGTTTGGTTCTTGTTTTCCTCTTCCTTTCCTCTCAGTTTGTTTCTCTCTTTTCTCTTCTCTTCTCTTTTTTTTTTTTTCGGTTTTCAGACTTTTAGGGTAGTATTTTTTGTTTTTATGCTTTATTTTATTACTTGTATATACTCCCCAAAGTATATACGTGTATGTATCTGAGTATAATACAAGTATAACATTTATTATAGTTGATGATGATGTTCCCCCCTTGAGCTAAGCTATGAGCTCATGGTTTTTTCTAGATTCTAACCACTTGGCTTCATTTAACAACACATGTGAGTGTGTGTGAGGGTGTGAAATCGGCTGAGCTTAATTTTTTGCTTTCATTTTTATTTATTTATTTTTTTAAAATTTAGGTTTTGGGCTTAATTGTGGGCTAAAATAAATAATAAAACATTGGGCTCAATTTCTTTGGGTCCAAAGGCTTGGTTTTGGGTTAAAAATATTATATTCGGCCCATATTTGATTTAAATAATATTTTTGATTGTTAAATTAAAGTGATTTTGCCGTTTTAAAGTCTTTTAGGCAATAGTGATAAAAATCGTTTAAAACGACGCTATATTTTAAAATTTTTTGAAACAATGGGTGAAATTGTTAATTCAAAAATATTTTGGGCTAAAATATAATTTTTAAAATTAATGGTATGGTTTTGATAAGTTTTGGGTTGAAAGAAAAATTTTTAAAACGGGTTTTGCATTTTTTAAAGGTTTATAGCCGTTTAAGGGAATAATTTTTAAAACTAGGAGTTTAAATATATAATTATGGGCATCCTTTAGGGAAAAACTGTAATTTCAAAAATTCTTTGATTGGAAATAAATTTTTCAAAATAGTAAAGCATTTCTACTCGCCAGAAAATCTCAAATCGGCGAAAAATTTACTACCGATTAAAATTTTTCTCAAATCGTTTTAAAATAATTCCTGATT
The DNA here is from genome assembly GCA_014898755.1 of Handroanthus guayacan. NCBI lineage: Eukaryota > Viridiplantae > Streptophyta > Magnoliopsida > Lamiales > Bignoniaceae > Handroanthus > Handroanthus guayacan. The sequence goes on from JACFYI010001127.1 coordinate 28,841, forward strand.
AACTATTGGGGTTTTAAGATTTAAATTAAGGAAATTATAGGGTCCTTACATTTCAAATTTATATTTTATCTTTATTACATATTATACATAAACATCACATTATAAATAATATTTTTCAATAAAAACTTAGTTGAAAAAAATTTAACAAAAAATTAGTTAAAAAAATTTAATGAAAAATTAGTTGAAAAAAAATTAATATAAAAATTAGTTGAAAAAAATTTAAAAAAATTAATTTGATCATTTTTCGGTGAATTCGGTTGAAAGCCGATTTTGGACGAAAAATTAACCGAACTAAAAAATTAACCAAAAATCTAAAAAACATTAATCATTTACCTAGCCGAAATTTTATTGGATAAAATGGTTCGGTTAATTCAGTTTGATTCGATCGGTTAATCAGATTTTTCGGTTAATGGATAATTTTGGTCATCCCTAATTGGGGACTTATTAATTAATATAAACAGACTGAGATCCAAATATAATTAATACGCCCAAGTAAACAATAATTAAGAAACTGTGAGTTGCGATTAACAATTAAGAATTGGCGTTAATGATTTAAGACGTTCATTCGGATTCTTAATTTCAAGATTTGTACAATTTCATGTTGCGACAAAAAATAATGAAGCAACACGGCACTTATTTCATATTAGCAGGCTGGAGATGCCGACAACTAAGAAAAGTTTGCCCTGGTCATATCGCCACGTCTCGACCTACCAAAAGTTTGGCATTTTGTGCGACACATTTTGTACTGGGGTTGTTATGAGGTCATTGTCCTTCCTTTAGTACATTTCTCTTTCAGAAAACGATGTGTACGGATAAATTACATTTTTTAATAGTAAACTAACGGAAAGGACAAATTGTGTATAAAAATATAAACATAAGGAATGAAAGTTTTACAATGAATAATTGGCATCATGCCCAGGCGCAAGGGGCCCAAGATGCGAGATTTATAGAAAAATCTATCGTACGCAACTTAAAATTAAGCTGTGAACAACTTGTTCAAAGGGAATATTCAATGGTTGAACATAGACTCTTTGACCATTGTTTACACAAGGGTGACTCTTTCCTTTAGTTTCCAATGTAGGATATTACAATCACCTCTCATTCAAAACGCAACGTTCTCATCAAGATATAACAGAGCCTAGAACCGCTCTAGCAGGCGGTGGGGCTATAGAGGTGGCTCCTACGATTTCAAGAGATTGCTCTTATACGCATGGCACTTTATCCCATACAGCACTTAGCTCCCTTCGACGGATGGTCGGCTCTGATACAATTTTTCAGGCTCCAGGCCATGGGGCTCAAGACACGAGGTTTGCCCAAGAATTTATTGTGCGTAACTTGAAAGTGAACTGTGAACAACTTGCTCAAAAATGATATTCAATGGTTCAATATAGACTTTTTGAGCATTGCTTATTTAAAAGTGACTCTTTCCTTTAGTTTTCAATGTGGGATGTTACAATAGGGGGATAGAAAGTGAAATTTAAGAGGTCAAAAAATGTAATTTTTTTGTATTCTTTCAGGATATTTTTGTGCACCTTTTGTACACAATAATTAACATGCTCAACAAAAAGGAATTACATCCATATCTATGAAATTTTACTAGTATTTGAATGGGAAATTTTCTCTTTTAGTACCATACTTCTGACGGTGTAATCATAATATGTGCATTCATTCAAGGGATGTAATGGTAATTATACATTAGCTGAACTGTATAATAGAGGGTGTAATAGTAATTTTTTAAATCTTAGGGGTGTTTTTGATAATTATGATAAATCTCAGTGGGTATAAAGGTAATTATTCCTTAGACAAGCCCAATCTAATACATACGAGATTTGGATAATTTTGTTAGGTACATGTGTATCCGATTCACACAACATACGTGATGTATTTCTAGGGAAAAAGAAAAAAGAAAAGAAAAACAAGTTTCAAGATAGTTGCAAGAT
>JACFYI010001127.1:30880-42889 GCA_014898755.1 Handroanthus guayacan
CCCTTTTTTCTACCTTCCTTACTGTTCAAATAAAATTTCAAATCAATATCCAAATTATTATTTTCCACGAACCATTTATATATGCATTTAGTCAGCTATTAGCTTCTTCAGGCGATTACCCTTTGGTTAATTTCTAGAAATTAACAAAATCAAAATTGATGATATAAACACTGTAATTCAACTGGACATAAAAACTTCTAATACTATATGGAAAAAATGAAACCTAAATTGTTTTTTATGGACATGAATTTCATAATAAATCAATTACTTTGAGTAGAATTGCAAGTATAAAATTGTCAAAAACCATATTCAAACTTGAAAATTGCTCAACTTGGGAAAAAAGTAAAACACGGACATTGTGCAATCTGTAGATGTAGTTAAGCAAAATCTTTAATCTTGTTTACGTCGTGCTTTCCTGACATATCTTCATTCGTTCTAATAACTATTATTCTAATCAAGAAGATGAAATTGCAAATACAAAAAAATGGCAAATTACATAATCCATCACAAACTGATCATTCAATATTATAGTGATGATATCTAGTGTTGTCTCATAAGTTTAGAATTTTAAGTTAGCTTATGAATTACTTACCCTCTTTTACCTTTGAAAGCACCTTTTCAAGACAATATGTCAGAACGAGATAGTATTTATCCCTTTTCTAAACACCTATCTAGGAAATTATGACAGTACCAAATTTTATTCTATATTAGATGAGCTGAGAGTCTTGGGTCAGTTTATAAGCTACTCACTCTCTCTTACGCCTTAAGATGCTTTTTCGGGAATAAATCTTCTCACAAGATGCTTTACCACAAGACAATACATAAATGCAGTCAAGTCTTAGTGCTCATGAACTAACTCAAGACCCCAACTCTTTCGATGCAGAACAACACATCGTGCACCATCTATCCCCAAGTTTATTGCATCCTATTCATCAAGATAGAGAGAGAAGATGAAGGTCCAAAAAACAGTGGGCCCCCTTTTGTCCATCACACTACACGTTGTAAACAAGTCAAATACAAACAAAGGATTCCTCAATGTTACTAGGATAGCTCTTCTTTCGCTCCCCCCTTCCCGTTCCCCCTATAAATACCTCCCCTCTCGTTGCCTTCTCCATCGCTCGCCATAGTTTTCTCTTCAATAACATAAAAACTAAAAAGGAGCTATAAGCAAGAATGGCAACAGAAGCTACTCAACCAGGATCCTGGGTGGACATCCCTATCGACGACAACGTTTTAGGTCTTGCGCGTTTTGCAGTAGTTGAATATAACAAAGAGCAGGTTTCTCTTCTTAATTATATCCTCCATTTTTCATTCTTCTTAGGTATAATTACCTCTACACCCCTGAGATTTGACATAATTATTAAAACACTCTGAAGATTTGTATATGAATCATTACACCCTCTGTTTTTGGTTAAGTTAATGCATAATTATAATTACGCACCTTGAGCTGGCACTAATTATGATTACACCAGGATTTTCAGGGGATATAATTGTCGTTATGCGCTATCTAAACTAACAACAAGGGTATAATGGTGGTTATCCAAACCTTATGGAGTGTTTTGATGATTATGCCAAATCTCGGGAGTGTGGAAATAATTATCTTTTCTTCTTATGCTGTTTTAAGGATATAATGAAAATTTGAGGTACTTAATCGGATGCGAATGATACTTTGGCTTCTGTTATGGTTACAGCATGCCCATTTGGAATTTAAGGGGGTGTGGAGTGCGAAGATGCAGGAATTGATAGGGGCCACTCCTTATCGGATTGTGCTGGCTGCTGCCGATGGTGGGGAGATTAATAAATATGAGGCCAGGGTGATCGTGCTCGTAACGGATCCGCCCGCCCAAAAACTTGAAGAATTCAAGCTCCTCCGCCAGGCTTGAAATTTCCAGCTTCTTTGTGTATCAAATTATGGTGCTGATTTCTAAAATAAAACTTTTCATGAAGTGATTATAATAATGAATAAATTGTGTATCACTGCTATGAGAAACTAGCAATGTAGCACACTTGATGTACGCAGTTAAATTTGTAATGAAATAAAATTATAAATATTTTTATGTTAAATAGTATTAATTTTCTTAATCTTTTAAGTATTTACTTGAATTTATTATAAAAAATAGTCAAAAATAAATTTGGAAAGAATAAAATTTAGAGAGAAGATTATACTTGGAGAAAAAAAGATATAAATAAATATTAAAAAAGCTAATTAAAAAATATATATTTTACATTATCTTTAAAGATAACCTTGTAGTTATCTTCTAAAATAAGGTCAAGTTTGTCAACTCATCTAAAAAAGACAAAAAAGTAACTATCTAAGAGTCTCATATTTTTAATACTCACAACTGTGCGCACTCAAAGTGTGTGCCTAAATTTTCTATCTATAAAATATAAAATGATTATTTATTTTTAATAACAATACTTTCTCTTGAATTTATTATTTAGAATAATAAATCGGAAGATATAAATTTGGAAAAAATTATGTTGGAAAGAAAAATTTATAATACGGAAAAATGGAAAAGAATATGAGAAGACAAAAAAAGAAAAGTTAAAGAAAAATATTTTATCATTATTTTCCACAATTTATAATTATCTTTAATAATAGGGTTGTTTTTGTCCATTCACTCAAAAATATACCAAAATAAATACCTAGGGTGCTCATGTTTTATATAGTATAGATAGTATAGATGACATAATATTTCTTGCGGATAACTACCTCAACACCCCTTGATGTTTGGATTAATTACAAAAGTGTCCCTGTTGTGTTCAACTAGAAACTTAACATAGCTTATAAAAGTAAAACCCTTGAAAACCTAATAGATTGATTGAAACATTGCACGTAAAACCCTGTTAATCTAACATGTTTAATTTTTTCAGAGGTTCTAATTTAATACAAGCTATCAAGTGATACAACAACAAAGGTATTATTGTAATTTTATCAAACACGTAAAGTGTTTCTATAACTTGGCCAAAACTCAGGGAATGTCGAGGTAATAAAATCAACTTAAAAATTAATTAAAAAAATAAAAACGAGGATATTCAATCAGAATTCACAAGACCTGAGACGGTAATCGCCAAACTTTAGATTTAGAAAAGCACATCATCCAAAGTGTCACTCCAGCAACATCGATACTTCGGATTTTGACCACTTGTTTTTCTAAAAATATATATACATATATGTATATATGTGTATATATATGTGTGTATGTGTGTGTATATATGTGTGTATATATATACATAATTCGGCCACACACGCACTAATATGGGAGATATTTTTTTCTACTTTTGGCCGATAGTTCTATTCTTGCTAAACTTCTCTTCCAACCTTTGAGCTAGGAAGAAAAAATTAAACTCCTCAGGATCTTGACACCTTGCTCCAATCTCACCTTTCCATTTAATTACAAACTTACCCCATTAGCTTTCATAAAAAATGATGATGATTAACTCTTGCAAGACACGCTTGCAATTTTCTTGCCAACGTCACCTTTACACACAAACATCTTCTTTAAGGCTCCGAATTTTTAAGCCTTGAAAAGGAGAAAAGCTTGGAAATACACTCCCTCCCTCACTTAGGAATTTTGGTAAGCTTTACAGAAACTAAAATATTTTATGGTTTGAGAATTGATGGAAGTGTGATATAATACATATGACTTTGATTGTAATAGGTTGTGACAATAGGATTTTCGGACTCCAACCACCAAAATTAAAACTTAGGACTCAAGATAAGAGTTATGGCTATTGTAATACCCCCGAAAATTTTCCTGATTTAAAATTGTAACTCTTCATTTTTCAAATGATAAAATATTTTCGAAATCACGAAACTTATTCTATTGTCAAAAATAATTTCTTTACATTTGAAATTTTTTTTTTAACATTCGATGCTTCGCATATACGCTATTTAGGCCCAAAACAAAGCCCAAACCCTGGCCAATTGCACCAAATTTCAGCCCAATCTCTTGAGGCCCAAATCAATATTTTCATAATATATATATATATATACATAAATCGGAAATCATGGCTGAAAATCGGCAGCCATACTTGTGGGAATTCTCCCCACCTAATTTCGCCCACTCCCATCAATCTACACAAGCTTCCTCTAGAAGCTACTAAATTGAAGACAAGCCCTCACTTGTTTTTATTTTGCAAGAAGCCCTCTTGGGCATCTATAAACAAGTGAAAATATTGGATGTTATCTTCCTCATTTGCACAGACAACTCTCTACCTCCAAACATCATTTCATACTCTTTTCTTGCCATCTTTACATCTTAAGAGAAAGGAACTACATTTTATCATAAGCTAAAGTATATTCATTAACAAGGGAAAGAAGTAGGAAGAACACTCCATAGCTTCTTGGTAAGGTTAAGTGGATATACGTAAAATTGTATGGAGGAATTTGATGGTATATCTTGACTTAAGCTTGAAGTCCTTCATTTTGATTAGTGTTTGAACCTCTCTTTGGAACCTTCATTTTAAGAGCTTAGGACGGAGGTAAGATTTATGACTTTTTCTCCCTTGTCTCTACATGAAACCTTGTGCTCATTGTTGGACTAAAATATGATATGGAGCATTTGTTTGATTTATGCGATAATCACTTGATTTATTTGCTCCATTTCCATTTGATTGATGATTTGGACCTCTTAAAAGCTTTGAGACCTCATTCTTAGAATAAATATGTTCTAAGGACTTTGGACCATTGGGCAAATATGAGTTTTAATGTGAAAATAGGAAGAAAACAATTAAGGATTTAAAAATCAATTTTTTCACTTTAACATGAAAAATAAACTTAAAATTTTAAATCTAGAAATCTCTATTTGAAAATGAAATTTTTGGAAGCCTGGATTCTAGTCCAGAAATGTGAGGAAAGAAAAAAAAGAACTTGAGCGCTTAAGCGCCTTAGGTCAGTGGCTTCGGCTACTATTTGAGAGCTCGAGTGCCCAGATGAGTGCTCGAGTGCCCATTCCAGTAGCCAAAACTACTATTTAGATGCTCAAGTGCCCGACTCTAGTGGTTAAATTCACTATTTAGGTGCTTGAGCACTCAACGAGCGATCGATCTAATGTATAAAATCTGATTTCCTGACTTTGTTTTGCTCACTTGAGCCTATATATGACCTCTTTAAACTCATTAGAGACTTCGAAATGAAAATTTTTCCAAAGTCCATGGTCCAAATTCAATTCGTATGCTTGATTCGTTTGATCGTTTGAATATGAACCATTGTGGCAATATGATCTTGATATGTTCGTATATGTTTGATATGATTCGTTTGTCCTTGAACCTATATTAATATTCATATGTTGGGCCCTAGGAACGAACAAAGAGATTTGATTGGGCAATATCGGGTCGACAATCAAAACATCTGGAAATTCCTATTTGGTGAGTAAACCGGATGAATCCTGGAGGTAAAATTCTGAAGGGCTACTCTATGGCACGTGGAGTTGACTGTGCCTATCCGTATGTATGATGCTCCTTGAGGGTGTATTAGAGGGATAAGATTTATATGATTGATATATGCTGGAGATACAAGGGTGACAGATTGACCAAACCTTTGATTTAGCCATATGATTACATGAATGTGATATAATATTGCATGCTATCAGTTTGTTCTGTCCATTTTGAATGTTTCGTATGTTTGTTTGAAATCATATTCATGTCTTGTTCGTCATACATTTTCCATTTGAATCTTCTATTCCTTATCCTATGCCATAAATTTTACTGGGTTAGTAGACTTATGATTCCATTAACATTATGTAGAAAATCAACCTCGTGGATCCGTTTGACTTAGATGACTTCTTGCTAGTATTTGTTTCCTTTTGAAATCATATATATACGAATATTTTGGCTTAGTTATATTTTGTTCGGATCATGATTATGATTAGTATTAATTTGGAGTACATCTTATAATTTTGGAAATTTTGGACTGTAATTTTTGAAATATTTGGATTGTTAAGTTATGAATTATGTAAGTTGCGCTTTTTGTTTGTGGTTTTAGTTAGCTATCCATTCGTGAGTAGTATTCCGGATCACGGGGCGGAGTGCACTAGGATCCGCGGTGTGACAGCTATGATCCCTTTGATTCTATGTTCTTATTATTGCCATATGATTTATTATCCTTTTGGTTGAAATATTTATTGATTTTTGGACATGAAAGAGCTCCAGAAATGTAACCTCGAACACTTAGCTTTGAATGACCATATCTAAGGAACCATTGGACTTAATAAACTTAAAAGATGTTTTAAAACATTGGTCTTGTCATTGTAAGCACCTTTACCATGAAAATTTTGAGATAAACTTGGAGGATTCTTTGTTAAAGAAATAAATGGTGTTATGCACTTAAAATTGAGTAATTCCTTAAATAATTTTATGTTCAGAGTCATAAAGTTCAAAACCAACATTCTGCATTATTTTCGGATTTTATTAAAAAAAAAAAAATTAATCTGGGCACGACCGCGCCCACATTTGGGCACGCTTGTGCTCGAGGCTACGTAAGCCAAATTTTCACGTTTTTTACCTTTCTTGCTATTTTAAGTCTATATATTACTTCTTTAAGATGTTTTAAAACTTCAAAATGATTTTTTAAAGTCGGAGGCTCAAATCGAATTGAATGTTAAGCTTGATATTCACTTGTGTCTATACATCATTGGAATATCTGGCATATGTCCATTCTTTTAAATTCTAATGCATGAATGGTGGGCTCGGGAGTCACCGATGAGACGACTAGGTGGTACTATTGGACCGTCAGTTTGTTTCCTGCAGGGTTATCCCACTGAATAGTTCCAAGGGAACCTGGATATAGGTTTCCAAGGAGCTAGTCCTCAGCACGCGGTCGTCCGTGCTTATTGTATGAATGGCTTTTCCCAGCCACTTGAGAAAGCAAATGGAGGGATACGGGTTAATGTTTTATCTTGAAGTTATAAGGATGATAGATCCTCTAAAAACAAGTCATACTATTATTGTTTACTTGTTTATGAATATTAACGAGCTTCTGAGCCATTTGAACACGTTCATTTTATGAATTCCTTGTCTTTGAATATGTTATCAAATTCATGAACTATTATTTGGCTTGTCTATTGCTTCGTACTGGTTCGTTTCATATTAGCCATGATTCTTACTAAGTCGGGAGACTTACATTTTATTATAATTCATTATATGTAAGGGATTAATTCCAGAAATGATTTGCTAAGCTGGAAATTTATTTGAATTTGTACTTTTGAAATGACTATGTCGTTGTCTTGGATTGTAGCCATGAAACTCAATTGAAAGTTTATACACCTGCTATGTATTTGGATAATTATAGTTTGTATTTGCATGGAATGATTTTACATTGGAAGTACTGGAAATATTATTTTATTATTTGAGGCTTTTAACATATTTACCCTACTCATGACCTAAGCCCGGATGCTCTAGGATACGAGAGCATTACATGGTGTGACAATTACAAAAATACTATCGAAGCAATTTCGGACTTAATATAAATAGACTGGGATCCAAATATAATTAGTACGAAGGAGTAAACAATAACGAAGAAACTATGTGTAACAACCCGAAAATTTTCCTAAAATAAATTTTAAAAGTGGCAAAATTTCTCTAATTATATTTTTGAACCATTGGTTTTGATCAATAAATTTTTTAAAATATTTTTGAGAAAAAAACTCTAATCGGTAACCAATTTTTCGTCGGTTTGAAATTTTTCTCACAATCAAAAATCTTGAAAAATTTATTTTACACCCAAAAATTCTTGTATATATTATTTTGATCCAAGAATACTCATAATTATATTTTTGAATCCTTAGTTTCAAAAATTAAAACCCTAGTACCTTGAAAATGATTTTTATCGCTATTGTCCAAAAAACTTTAAAACAGCAAAATATTTCGATTTAGCAATCAAAAATTTTATTTCAATCAAATGTGGGTCAAAAATATTATTTTTAACCCAAATCAACGTATATTTGACCCTAGAGTTGAGCCCAAAGATTTTATTTAATTTTAAAGTCCAAGTCCAACCCACATTTTAAATTAAATGAAAAATAAAGGGAGATGGCTGCAACATTCGGCCACCCATGTCCACACACACAGAGAAGCCACCTTAGTGCCTTAGTCATACACTTAGTCACCAATGCATTAAATGTTCATTAAATACATATTTTAACTTTGCAAAAATGCCCTTCTACCTTTCTAATTTGTAGATGACCCTTCTTGATAGAATAATGACTCCATCTCTTCATTTTATCCTCCCTTGACCCACCATAGTGCAGAAAAAGAAAGAAAATCTTGCAAAAACAACTTCTTTCATCAAATTTAATCCAAGAAGAAAAGTGGAAATTCATAGAGGTTGGTACAATCTTCTACTTGGCAAGGATCTTCGTAAGATTAATCTAAGTTTTGAAGATTTATTAGGTGATTAATTAAGGTGTTAAGTAATTTTTTATTTGATTCTAGATCAAGCTTGAAAAATTGGAGAAACTAGTGGATTTTCTTAAATGTAGGATAGCTAAAAAGGTAACGATCATAACTTTATAATCTCCTTTATTTCAGCCAATCTATACTTGAAGAAAAATGAGATTTGTTCCTTTGTTATGAGATTTGATCATTGATATGTTCATCTTGCTTCGAATTATCTTGTTTATGCGATAAACATCATATTGCTATGATAATTGTTGTTGGGATTTGATTGATTTTTTGTATAGAATTTATGGATATGAGCCGAGTGGATATAAGGAATTGTTGGATCATCAAACTTGGATTTGATAGTTAGGTGATTTTTTTGATATAAATGAAGTTTTGAAATCTTTAGTTTTGCTCTCAGGTAACTATATACAGTGCACTTATCTTACTTTAAAAATTCAAAAACCCACTTATACTGCTTAAAAAATTGCATATGAGATACCGTTAGAAACTTCTTCGAGTCTAGATATTGTTAGAATCAAGAATCACCAAAAGACAAGGAGAGAAACAGTAGAAAAACTCATTTGAATCTAACCTGCCATTTCGGCTAAAGCGGGGGAGGCCTTTGTCATACCTTAACTTTAAAAATTTCCAACTTGACCTCCTCACACCCAAAAATTTCATAAAATATGCTGTTTGACACCTTATCAAGTGTCATTAGTGCTAGAATCAAGAATCAAGTAAAAACATGGAGAAAAATGACCAAAAATACCTTTAAAACCGGACTTGCCAAGTCACCCGAGGAGCAGGGGACTCACTAGAGTGAAACTTAACACATCCTCTACTTTCAAACCATTGAAACCCAAGCTTTCTTTCACCAAATCGGCCCCAAAAATATTTTTTAGAAACCTTATTAAGTGTAGATGATGATAGACTCAATAATCTTTAAAATATATGGAGCAATCTTCCCAAAAAATTTCTTAAAACCAAACATATCAAACTAACTTAGAGTTACGGCAAAACCATTGGTTAACTTTAAAAGTTTATAACTAATAAACCTCTTATCAGATTTTCAAAATAAAACCACCGATGAAAAGCTCATCGAGTATAGATGGCCGTAGAACTAAAATGTCAATTTTAACTTAATGGGATGTATTTTTAAAATGGCTAGAAAATTTACTGCCATAACAAAAGAATCTTAAACTAGACTAACTTAACTATTTTCCTCAGTAGAATACCTTAAAATTCATAACCCATGTTTTCTTTCAAACTATTTTGATGATCCAAAGTAAAATCTTATGTCCTAGGTTCTAGTTCAAGAATTTCACTCGTTCATAATCCGTAAATCCTTTGGAATACATGATTTCTGGCCATTTCGGCAAACATTCAAATATTCAGTTAGATAATTATTATTACCCTCATAACCATTGGAATATTACCCGCATTATGGGCTTTTGGAATATCCTCTGAATGGTCTCCTACTCGTTTAGATAGTTTCGAGGAAGCCTGGGATAGGTTTTCCACGGACTAGCCTGTGACACGTTGCTTGTCAACATTTATGTCACACTACAAAATCGGGTCACCACCTTGAGTGGCCACTCAAATGTGGGACCTGTGGAGGGATAAGACTGAAATTATTTAGAGTTATAAGAGTGACAGATCCACCAAATACTAGTTCTACCTTTATGCTATACGATTGTGTGAATAGGTATTGAATTTTAATTAGTTTATGCTCTTATTGAGCTACTTGCTTGTACTTGTTATAAAATGATCACAATCGTTTAACACGTTTCATTTTATCGAGCTCCTTGCCTCTATTACCATTTGTTGAATTTCCTTGTTCCATATCATTTTGTGGTTGTGATTCTTACTAAGTCAATGGACTTATTTAATTATCTTATCCTGTACAGGTGAATAAGTTGGGAGCTGTTAGCATATAAACAGACGTTTACGTTGTATGCTTTCGTATGGAATAAATAGTGGCAATGTACACTTTAGTTGTGAAAAATCTGTATGGTTGTAAATTAAAGATCCTCGTAGGTTGTTGTAACCACTACAATCTTGTATGTATAAAGTTTATGTAAAATAGTTTGTTTAGTTTGGGAGTTGTGAAAGTTTAGCTTATGTCGCGTAATAAAATTCAAGGCTATGTACAAGAGTACTTTGCAGTGTTTATCTAAGTTATATTTATTTTGTATATCCTTTACATCCGCCTGCCCACAGGTGGCGTTGCTGGTCTCTGGACAGAAGGTCCTGGATTCCAAGGTGCTACACTATGAGTTGCTATTAACAATTAAGAATTGGCATCAATGATTTAAATATACCAATTTTGCTATTACACCCTTTACTCCTTCGATGTAGAACAAAACATCATATAACATCCTACTCATCAAGATAGAGAAAGAACACGAAGGTCCAGAAACCGCGGCCCCCTTCCGTCCTTCATCCCTTGGCACGTTTTAAACAAATGAAATACAAACAAGAGATTCCAAAACCATCAATGTTAACTGGTCCAAAACCGCGGCCCCTTCCGTCCATCTCTCTCGTTTCCTTCTCCATCACACACAACGAAACTGTGAGTCGCTATTAACAATTAAGACTTGACGTTAATGATTTAACATTACCTATAATTAAATTCATCATGTTTCTAAGTCCAATTAAACTATAATTAAGAAATTGCAAGTTACTGTTAACATATTAAGCATGGACATTCCTCACATTAATATTTAAATATACCACTAATCTTGCTATGGGATTAAGAAAAGTTTGCTCTGATCATATCTCCACGTGTTGACCTATCAAAAGTTTGGCATTTTGTGTGAAACATTAAGATGTGTATTGGGTTCTTATGAAGTCATCGTCCTTCGACATCCTTTTAGTACATTTCTCTTTCTGAAAATGATATGTACTGGTATTTTTTCAGAAAATTACACTTTTTGTTCTCTAAACTATCATTAATTCACTTTCTATACTCTTATTGTTCACTTTAACACTTTTATCCCTCATGTTGGTTTTGGACACACCCCTCTGCCAGTCAATTGTTAAAAAATAATGGAATTAGCACAAGGAGGAAAGTCTTTTGGTCCTTGAAGCCACTTTCATTCCTTCCATTGAGATTAAACAAAGTTTACACTTATCATATCTCACATCTAAACCTACCAAAAGGTTTCTTGTATTCTTTTTATACGCAATAATGTGCACAACAAAAAGGAAATACATGCATATCTATGAAATTTTATTATCATTCAAATGGAAAATTTTCACTTTTGGTACCACAGTTTACACCTCCTGACATATGTGGTACGTTCATTTTCGGCCCAAACAAACTTGATACCACAGTTTTCATGCATCAAGTCCAAATAGTAAATAGTACGGATTTTGGGTTAGAAAGATAGGAGCAAGAAAGCAGAAAAGAAATGACAACAATAAATAGTTGTGCATTCAGCCAGCCATTAGCTTCTTCAAGCAACTACCTTGTAGTTAACTTCTACAAATTAACAAAATCAAAACTAATGAGGTAAATATTATAATTAAACTGGAGATAGAAACTTTATATGGACGTGAATTTCATCCTACTCATCAAGATAGAGAAAGAACAAAAATAGTGGCCCCCTTCCTTCCTTCATACCA
>JACFYI010001127.1:47430-62300 GCA_014898755.1 Handroanthus guayacan
TGTGGTGGTTACAGAATACCCAATTGGAATTTAGGGGGGTGTGGAGTGTGCAGGTGCAGCTAGTGGTAAGGATAGTGGCGGGGAACAACTACCAGATTGTGCTGGATGCTGCCTTTGGGCCGGAGATTAATAAATATGAGGCCGAGGTGTTCGTGGCGCTAACGGGCGACAAAGTACTTGGAGATTTCACGCCCCTTCTCAAGGCTTGAAATTTCCAGCTTCTTTGCGTACCAGATTATGATGCCGGTTTCAAAAATAAAACTTGTCATGAAGTGGTTCTAATAATGAATAATTTGTGCATCAGTGTTTATGAGACACTAGCACTATAGCACGTTCGATGTATGTGTTTAAATTTGTAATGAAATAAGGTCATAAATATTTCTATGTTAAATAGTATTAATTTTTTAATTCTTTTTAAATTTTTTGCTTGAATTTAATATATGAAATAGTCAAAAATAAATTTGGAAAGAATAAAATTCAAAAAAAAGAAAATTATACTAGGAGAAAAAAAGATATAAGTAAATATTAAAAAAGCTAATTAAAATATATATATATATACACTTTATAATATCTTTAAACATGACCTTGTAATTATATTTTGAAATAGGGTCAATTTTGCCAATTCATCCAAAAGATGGGTAAATCGCAATTTTGGTCCCATAACTTAGGCCTTGTTCACTTTTGGTCGCATTAATTTCAATTTTTCACTTTTGGTCCCATAACTTCATTTTTTTCTCACATGTGGTCCTCCGCCACTGTTCCGTCAATTTTTTAACGCCTCAAGCACTGTTGCCGTTAGTTATTGTTAATTTCTAAAATGTAAAAATTAACGGCAACAGTGCTTGAGGCGTTAAAAAATTGACGGAACAGTGGCGGAGGACCAAATGTGAGAAAAAAATGAAGTTATGGGACCAAAAGTGAAAAATTGAAATTAATGGGACCAAAAGTGAACAAGGCCTAAGTTATGGGACCAAAATTGCGATTTTCCCTCCAAAAGATACTAAAATAACTACCTAAAAGTCTCATGTTTTATACGTTGTATAGATGACATAATATTTCCTGAGGATGACTACCTCGACACCCCTGGATATTTAAGCAAATTATAGAAGTGTCCTTGTTGTGTTCAACTAAAAACTTAATAGAACTTATGTAATATTAGAATCAAACCCCTGAAAATCTAATAGTTTGGTTGAAACATTACACGTAAAACCCTATTAATCTAACATGTTTAATTTTTTTTCAGAGGTTCTAATTTAATAAAAGCTATCAACTGATACAACAAAAAGGATATTATTGTAATTTCATCAAACAAATGAAGTGTTTCTATAATTAAGCCAAAACTTGGAGAGTGTCGCCGTAATAATCACTATTCCTTACTTCTTTCACAATTGGAATGCCTTGCTCGACAAACTGCATCCTGAATAACCTAAAATGATGTCAAATTTGATGGTATCATCAAGAACACACTTAACGGCTCGGAACCCCACTTGATTTGAGATGCAGAGGCCTATATTGCACAAAACCTCTATCGCCATTTTCCATGGATAAATTTAAATCAATGTTTAAAATACCATTTTTCATGAACCATTTATGCCTTTAGTCAGCTACTAGCTTCTTTGGGTAACATCTGCAAGTTAACAAATGAGATAAGAACCCAAACTTTTCCTTCTATTTTCCCCCATTTGAACCAAAATTCCACTCTAAGACCATCTAAGCACAATAATGTCAGAGTTCACTTCTCCCCAAACACACATCGCATTGTTTGACTGAGACGGTGAATCGTTTCTTGCAGAAATCGTATTTTCGAGTCGCCCAGCGTTTTGTATTGGGTTAATATGTATCGATTGAGATAAAAATATTATAACATTTTGCTAAATCCAAAATCATTAGTTGATTAACAAAATTAGGTTTAAATGCTTGACTGTTTTTATATACTATTGTAGAAAGAATGGTCATTTTGTGTCTAAAAAAGCAATTTGGATCAATTTCACATTTCTGATTTATCCTTAAAAGAATGACCATCTTCTACTATTTTTAACTACAAGCATTTCTCACTTCCCATTTCAAATGATACTTTAGATTGCAGAGGGACAGTGTGCAAAGTTACTAGTTGATCCAAAAGAGAGACCGTCATTAAATGGAAAAGATTAGACTGTAAAAAGACCAAACAAGACAATAAAGTAGAGATTGATTATGTTTATTTTCAAATATTGGGAAAATCACAAACAAATATCATTTGCATTTTGAGAAAATTAAAACCAAGTTTATTATTCTAAAATACCCATTTATATCTGAAATATTAGCAAAAGAGATCCCTTGAAAATCCTTTGTTTACTTTTTATTTCTTCTGCTATGGACCATTAAAAACTTACCACTAATATATATATGTCTTGCCCCAGCCTCTCACCTCTAAAATGATGTGAATTTTTCTAGCTTCAAAATATGTGATGTTTCTTATGAAAATCAAGAGCTTACTATTGATTCTTATGAAATTTTATTATCAGTTGAAGTGAGTGTAAAAAAAAAAAAAAAAAAAGAAAGAAAGAAAAAGAAAAAGAAAAAAAAACTTGGTAATTTCAATGTAAATGTTATTTTAATCAGATGTAGTGAGATTCTCTTTCTATCCACAAACTAATGGCAAGACTAACTTTGCAATGTTTTAAAAAGTTATGAGACTAAAATGCTAATTCAACTAAATGGGACCGAAAACTAGAATTAGACTAACGTATGGGACTAAAATTGTAATTTTCCCATATTGTTAGCACCATTCATCAAACTTATGAAAAATCATAATTACATCAATTAGCATGTAAGACTCAAAAAATCAATATTAAATAAGCAAAAGTATAATGTGTGAATATGATCTAATTCTAAATAATATAAAAGTTATACTTACTAGGTGCGGCATGTCTATGGTGAGGTTTTATTGGACTTTACTCACATAAGGTACCCTTTAAATAAATGACATGTGTCATTTAAAATAATTTTACAATCAGTTATTGTACTTTTACAGCATATCATTGTGTAATCTAGTGTGTTGGGTGTTTGTATCAATTCTTTAAAAAATAAAAAATAAAATCTGAAAATTCTTAAAAAAAATATATAAAATTAATAACAAAATCTGAAAATTAAAATAGAAAAAGTCTGAAAAAAATCTGAAAAATCTAAAAAAAACAGAAATTTTTTAAAAAAAACTGAAAAATTAAAATCGAAAAAAATTGAAATAAAACTGAAAAAAATTAAAAAAAGAAAAAAACTGAAAAACTAAAATCGAAAAAAATTTTTTAAAAAAAAGAAAAAAACTGAAAAAGTAAAATCGAAAAAAAAACTGAAAATTTTAACAAGAAAAAAGAAAAAAACTGAAAAATTAAAATAGAAAAAAATTGAAAAAAACTGAAAAAAAAATTAAAAAAGAGAAAAACTGAAAAATTAAAATCGAAAAAAATTAAAAAAAACTGAAAAAAACTGAAAAATTAAAATTGAAATTTTTTTTAAAAAACTGAAAATTAAAAAAATGAAAAAAACCTTAAAAATTAATATAATTTTCCTTTAATTTTTTCCCCCTTAGGAGCCACATAAAATCAAAATAGATAAAGATAAGACTATAAAAATATTTCTAATTATTTTTTCATTTGACGCATAAATACTCTTATATATATATATATATATATATATATTTATGCAATTTTTATATAAACAAAAAAAAATTATTTGGACAAATAATTTATTATAAGAAATCCAATTTAACAAGCCCAAAATGTGTAGAAACTCATTTATTGGACTGCAACATATTTTGGTTCATAGAACCCTTAACATACAATAAAAACTCACCTTTAACTGCTTGTACAATGTATGATTGCGTTAAGTAATCTTCATGTGAGGTATACCTCACCATAGAATAATCCTACTAAGTGAGCATTGCGAAACTTAACTTCTAAATAAATATTAAGAAATAAATAACAATCCAAAGTAATAAAAGTAATTTAGAAAGATACCTGTTTCTATAGAATGAAAAACTATAAAAGAAAATAGATATTTATTTAATTGTTTATAATTTAGTCAGGAAAATTACAGTTTTGGCCCCATAACTTAAGCCTTTCTCACTTTTGGTTCCATTGATTTCAATTTTCTCACCTTTAGGACTATAACTTCATTTTTTCTCACATTTGGTCCTCTGCCCCCTATTCTATCAAATTTTTAACCATTCAAGCACTGTTGCCATTAGTTTTTAAATTTTAGAAATTAACAGCAGCTAACAGCAATAGTGCTTGAGGTGTTAAAAAATTGAAGAAACAGTGGCGGATGACCAAATGTGAGAAAAAAATGAAATTATTGTCCTAAAAGTGAGAAAATTGAAATCAATGGGACTAAAAGTGTACAAGGCTTAAATTATGGGACCAAAATTGTAATTTTGCCTAATTTAGTTAGTAGGTAAAACGTACACCTGTTACTAAAGGAAAATTGATTATGGATGATCTATTGGAAAGAGTTTAATTATATTATCCAATAAATTTTTTAATGCATTTATATAATTGAACTTCGCATGTTACTTAATGAATTTTTCCAAAGAGCATCGTTTTCTAAGTTTAATTAAATAATTTTTGAGGTGCAATATGAAAGAAATAGTCGGAAGATTCTCCAAATATTTATTAAATCCCTAGTCTACCTAAAGGTGCCATTGTAATTTATCAAATCAATTTGAAGTTTTTCTGATAAAATCAAACCTCGAGGGTGCTAAGGTAATTATCCTATTCTTATTTTAATTTTTAATACGTTTTTGATAGGGAGGTTCTTTGACTTCAAGCATCTGTAGTAGTAATGGCTAATTTAAGAACAATGTTTAATGCTATACATACAACTTGTGAATTGTTGATATCTTCATGTACGCAGATAACAAGGCCAACTTGTATTCTTGCAACCAATAATAATAAAATGGATAATTAACAAAATACCCTCTAAGATTTTAATAATTACTATTATAGCCCCAAAAGTTTGGATAGTTACCATACGAGTTGACCCCTTGTTCAAGGGGGTATAATTGTAACATATGTATATGTTCACCATAATATGTGCATACATCCAGGGGGTATAATAGTAATTATTCATTAGCTGAATTATATAATAGGGAGTATAATATTAATTATTCAAACCTCAGGGGTATTTTGATAATTATGATAAATTTTAAAAGGTGTAAAGGTAAGCATTCCTTAGACAAGCCCAAACCTTTTGTTAGGTACATGTGTATCTGATTCATATGATATATGTGATGAAGTTCCAACCAAAAAAATACAAAAAAAAACAAAAAACAAAAACAAAAAAACAAAAAGCAAGTTTCAAGATAGTTGCAACAGCGTGGCCATATGGTGTGACAAATAAAAAATATTATCGAAGCAATTTGGGACTTTTTAATCATATAAGCAGACTGAGATCCAAGTATAATTAGTACGCCCAAGTAAACAATAATTAAGAAATTGAGTTGCTATTAACAATTAAGAATTGACGTCAATGATTTAACATTAACTCAAATATTTAAATATACCAATCTTGCTGTTAGACAAAGAAAATCTCAACCGACCAAAAGTTTGGCATTTTCTACTAATTATAAACAAATCTATTAATAATTAAGACGTTATTCGTATTCTTAAATTCAAGATTTGTGCAATTTTATATGCAATGAGTAACATGCCCTGCAGAAATAAGGAAAATAAGTGATACTATATATAAAGTATGAGACCATTAGGTAGCTATTTGAGCTAGTATGTTTTTCAACACGTTGACAAAATTAACCCTATTTTAAAAGTTAGTTGCAAGATAGTTCTTAAAGATAATGTAAACTAGTTTTTTTTTTTTTTTTTTTTTTTTTTTTTTTTTTTTTTTTTTTGTTTGCCCCTTTTCCTTTTTTAATATCTATTTCTTTTATTTTTTCTCCAATTATAATTTTATTCTCTCAAAATTTATTTTTCAATTATGTTATTCTATATAACAAATTGAAGCAAAAATATATATATGTAAAAAAAAAGTAAGGGAAATTAATACTATTTAACATCAGTAAATATTTCTAATTTTATCTAATAAAAATTTAAGCACATAAGTCGAGTATGCCACAATGGCTTGTAAACTTAGAAAATAATGGATCATTTTAAAACTTTTTTGAGATTTTTTTTTCCCAAATGGGCCTAACCTCAGGGGTTTTGGTAATTATCCTTGATTAAAATTGGGTGATAGATATATGAAAGACTTTGTTTTTCACTTCAAAATGTTTCCGAGGTCAATTTGGTAGGTTGAGGTCATAAAATGTTTCCAAGTGTGTTTCCCTATGTTTTTCAGAGTTTCTTGAGCCTAACATTATCTACACTTAACAAGCATTCCAATTGATAATTTTGGAGCTAATTTGGTGAAGGAAAGGTTGGTTTTGAAATTTTGAAATTGAAGGATGTTGCAAGGTTCACTCCAGTAGTTCCCCTGATTCCAAGGGCAATCTGGCAAGTTCGATTCAAAAGGGGCTTTTGTCATTTTTCTCTACGGGTTTGAGTGATTCTTGATCTTAAAACTAACTAAACTTGACAAGATTCCAAGCGTTGTATTTTATGGGCCTTTTAGGTGTGAGGAGGTCAATTTTTGAAATTGAGGGTATAACAGAGGCCTTCCCTATTTTGGCTGAAAAGACAGGATAAGTTCAGAATGCTTTTTCTCTTGTTTTTCTCCTTATTTTTGGGTTATTTTTTGTTCTAACAATATGTAGACTTGATAAGGCTTCTAACGGTACCTTATACACAATTTTTGGAAAAGTACAAGTGGGGTTTTCGAATTTTTAAAATGAGATGTGTGCACTATCAGTAGCTACCCGAGAATAAAATCATGTTTTCAAAACTTTACTTAGTTTATAAAATCATCTAGTTATCAATTCTAAATATAATGATCCAATAGATTTTCTATAGCCCTCAAGTTCATCCTCACAGTCCTTTATGCAAAGCTAAGTCAAGCTCAATCAATAATCAACATAAGAGTTTAACATATAGATCAAAGCAAGTAAAAGATTATAGACAACCAAGGATCATATCATCAAAGTCATAATTAATGGAGTTTCAGAAAGGGACCATGAATCATAGGTTGATAACACGAGGTAAGGATTATCATGATATTTACCTTTTTTGCTATTCAAGTTTCCAAGAGTTCCAAGAATTTCCTCCAAGCCTTAAGTAGCTCCTAAAAATCAAAGAAATGACTACTTAGAACTCACTTAAACATAACTAATATCTACTCAAAACTCAACTCAAACTTACCAAACTTAGTGATCAAACCAAGAGAAGAGGTACCTTATTAATTCCCTTGTGAAATTACTTGAGAAAAGTTGGCGAAAGATGGAACAAAAATTTTGTATCTCACTCCCTCAAATTTTTGGCCAAGTGAAATTAGAAAAAAAAAAAAAAGACAAAGTGTGAAAATTTTCCTTTCTCCCACTCCTTGTATATACTCCAAAATACATACAAAGGTGTATCTTGTAACAGCAAATACATAGTATTTTTAAAGTTTGTTTAAAATTTGTAATGATGGCGGTGATGACTAATGGATGAGTTGTGTGTTAAGGTGGTCAATGTTGGGGGGTTATCTTCCACCTTTTCATCACATGACTTTATCTTTTAATTTTATCTTCACTTAGTGTTAGAGAGAGAGTGTGTGTGTGTCCCGAGTTTGAGGCTGCATTTTTCTTTTCTTTTTTTTTTCAAAAATTAGAAATGGACTTGGACTTTCAAAATTAGATAAAGTCTTCAGGCTCAAACTCTTAGACCAAAACTTATTCATTTGGGCTTGAAATATTATCTTTGGGCCACATTTGATGAAAATAAAATTTTCGATTGCTAAACCAAAATAATTTCGTTGTTTCAGAGTTTTTTGAATAATAGTGATTAAAATCATTTAAACGGCGCTAGGTCTTAAATTTATGAAACTTAGGGGTTGAAATGCAATTACAAGAATTCTTCGGGTGTAAAATATTATTTTTGAAGTTATTACGATATTTCGAATAAATTTTGGGTCTAAAGAGATTTTTGAAACGAATTTTTCTTTACTGAGAAATTTAGTTGTAAAGAAAATTGGGAAAATTTCAAATTGAAAGGTAATTAATTCTCGGATAAAAAGAAAATTACTTAATTAAAAGAAAGGAAATTTTTGGGTCATCACACCCAGGGGTTTCAATTGTCGACCCGATCTCACCTAATCAAATCCTCCTGAGAATTTTCACGGCCCAACTTATCGAACTTTCATATAGGTTCGGAGCAAACATAACATATTCGAAAATATAGCCTTTTGGAGGCAAGAATTTCAGAACGGACAGAATATATCAAAACATATCCAAACATATTAGAAACATATGCCCACCATTGGCGTGGGTTCAAACAATCAATCGATTCAAACAACAATTCGAATTTGGACCAAGGACTTGAAAAAAATTATTTAGAAGTCTTAAACATGTTTAAATAAGTTATATACGGAATTGAGTAAGCAAAACAAAGTAGGAAAATGAAGTTTTATACACTGTATTGGGCACTTGAGTACTTGTTGAGCACCCCAGTGCTCAAATAATGCTTGAGCTTACTGTTCTCGGGCACGTCGCACTTGAGTACCCAAACAGTGGCCGAAGCCACCGACCTTGGGCGCTCGAAATTCTTTTTTTTTTTTGGAATTATGATAACAGAGGGCTAAATGTGAAAAAATTAGACTTAGTTTATTCTATTCATCATTAAGAACTTTTAAGTTCCAAATCTTAATTTTCAAATTTTTGGAGAAAAAACATTATAAATCCATAAACTCAAAATTTTCTTTTTTTCTACATCTTTTTGTTTGGAAATCAGACTCCCAAAACTCTATGTTTCAAGAAAAATTTTGAAATTTATAATTTTTGAATTTATTTTATAAGTTTGAAGTGGAAAAATTAGTTTTATGTCCATAATTATTTTTCCTTCCATTTTTGGCTCCAATTTTATATTTGTCCTGTGGTCCAAAGTCTAAAGAGGATATTCATAATGGGAATGAGGTCCCATGTAATTCAAAGGGTTCAAACCATCATTCAAAATGGGTGTGGTGCCGATAAACCAATAAATAACACAAAATTGAACATAATGCTCAATAGCATATCTTAAGCTAAGAATAAGCAAAAATTTCAACATGTGAAGTCAAGGAAGGAAATGCCATAAATTTTACTCTTGTCCTAAGCTCCTAAATCAAGGGGTTGGTTGATGCAGAATTGCAGTTAAACACCTATTAAAATAAAAAAACATTTATTGATGTTAGGCTTCGACCTCAAATCTACTATACATTCTTATATACTTTGTTTCAATCTTACCAACAAGGCTAAATGGGAGTGTTTCCCTACTCCTTCCCCTTGCAAATGATATTTTGTAGTTAAAATGAGTATAGTTTTCTTTCTCAAGAAATTATAGTTGCAAGAAGATGATATATGATTGTATATACATAACAAAGAGAGTGAGAGATATTATCTTGCAAATTTGAGAAGACAAACCTCTGAGCTATCCAGTTATTTATAGATGGAAATAGGGACATCTTAGCAATGAAAGTTTGATAGAGGGTTGTCTTCTAATTTCCTAAGGCTTGTAGAAGAAGTTTTGAGGGACAAGAGTGGTTGTATTGGGTGAGGAAATCCCCTTGAATTGGGGACTGGCGATTTTCAGCT
This sequence comes from Handroanthus guayacan, assembly GCA_014898755.1. Lineage (NCBI taxonomy): Eukaryota > Viridiplantae > Streptophyta > Magnoliopsida > Lamiales > Bignoniaceae > Handroanthus > Handroanthus guayacan. Next base: position 57,122 of record JACFYI010001127.1, read on the forward strand.
GCCAATTCTCATTTTTGTTTTGAATTGTTTAAATTGGATAAAAAATGTTTGGGCTAGGATTTATTTCAAGTTGGCCCAAGTTTATGGGCTTAAAAGGACTCGTTTGGGCCGCAACATCGTGTAGAGAAATTTCTTTTACAAGAAAGATCGGATGTGAAAAAATATTTTAGTTAGAGAAAAATTATTTCTAGTCGTAAAATAGTATATGGTTTAGAAAACAAAAGATTAAAATCTTAGTTAGGAAAATTTTATGGTGTAAAGGAAAATCCTTTGGGAGGGATAAATTATATAAAGACCCTACAATTTCCTTAAGTTAAATCTTAAAACCCCAACATTTAATCAGTAAATATTTTAAAACGTTTTGAGAAAAATTTTAATCGGTAATGAATTTTTCGCCGATTTGAGATTTTTCTCACAAGTAGAAACGCTTTACTATCTTTAAAAATATTTTTTCCAACCAAAGAATTATTGAAATTATAATTTCTCCCCAAAGATGCCCATAATTATATATTTAAATTCCTAGTTTTAAAAACTATTCCATTATACGGCTATAAACTCTTAATAAGAGAAAAACTCGTCTTAAAAATTTTTCTTTCGACCAAAACTCACCAAAACCATACCATTAACTTCAAAAATTATATTTTAGCCCAAAAGATTTTTGAATTAACAATTTTACCCCAATGTTTCAAAAATTTTAAAATATAGCGCCGTTTTAAATGATTTTTATCGCTATCGTTCAAAATACTTCAAAACGGCGAAATCACTTCGATTTAGCAACCAAAAATATTATTTCAATTAAATATGGGCTAAATATGATATTTTTAATCCAAAACCAAGCCCATGGACCCAAGGAATTGAGCCCAATGCATTGTCATTTTTTTTAGCCCACAACTAAGCCCAATTCCTAAATTTTGAAAAAAAAAATAAAAATAAAAAGAAAAATTTATGCTCAGCCAAAACACCCCCCTAACACACACTCAAATATGATATGAGATAAAGCCATGTGTTAAGTCTCTAGAAACTTAAATGAGCTCATTGCTTAGCTCATGTGAAACACCATCATAAGCTTCATTAAATGCCATACTTTATACCATACTAAAATACATACATGTATATACCTTAGAATATGTATACATAAGAGGGAGAAGAGAGAAAAAACACAAAAAATCCTCTGCATTAGCCAAGAAAAACCGAGAGCAAGAAGAAGGAAAAAAAGAACAAAAATCTTCCATTTTCACTCAATTTCTAACCCTAAACCTAAAGGAAACTTGTTTGGGAAATTCTCCTAGCCTTAATTCTACAAGAATAGGTAAGTTTTGATTGTGTTTATTCAGTAGATTTTTTGAAGAAACATATAAACTTAAGGGAATTTACTTCTATGCTAGATGATTAGCGGATTAAGGGAGGTAGCTACTTGTATCTTCAAGCCAAAACCCAAAAAAGAGGTAAAAATCATAATACTTCACTCCTTTGTACTCAAATTCCAGATCATGGTTCTTTTTTTTTTTTATTCATAAATTGATGTTATTGCTTGGAGAGTGCTTGTTTTGGCTTTAATTTGATTATGACTTGATGATATGAGCTATTTGTCTATTCTCTTGTGATTAATGATATGGTTGTTGGAGCAAAAATGGGAAAATTACAATTTTCGTCCTGTAAATATGTCATTTTCCACTTTTGATCCTGTAATTATTGAATTAACAAACTTGGTCCTGTAATTTACATCAATTTTTCTTTTTCGTCCTTTTTTCCACCGGCGGTGAACTTTGTCCGATCAAAATCTGACATGGCACGTCCACGTCAGCTAACACCTCAGCATACAATCACACTTCCGGCGAGCCACGTAGGATTTTGGTCAGACAAAGTTCACCGCCGGCGAAAAAAGGACTAAAAAGGAAAATTGTCGTAAGTTACAGGACTAAGTTTGTTAATTCAATAATTACAGGACCAAAAGTGGAAAATGACATAGTTACAGGACGAAAATTGTAATTTTCCCGAGCAAAAGTTGATGTGAACCTAGAGAACCATAAACAAGACCTTAGGGTGATAAGGAGGATAGTGGATCATCACCTAGATTTAGTGGTTAGGTGATTTCTTAAAATAAACAAAGTTGGGACACCTTGACTGTTCTCGGGTAAGCTAGGGCAGAACACTCACCTCACTTTGAAAAATCGGAAACACCACTTTTACTACTTGAAAATTTTCACATAAAGTACCGTTAGAAACCTCTTCGAGTCTAGATGATGATAAAACCAAGAATCACTCGAAAAAATAGAGGGAAATGATAGAAAAATGCATTTGAATGAAACCTGCCATTTCGGCTGGAACAGGGAAGGGCTAAGTCCTAACCTTAAGTTCAAAAATTCATAACTAGACAACCATATGCCCCAAAAATCCACACAATACACCATTGGAAACCTTGTTGAGTGTAGATATCATTAGAATCAAGAATCACCCAAATCCATAAACAAAAAATCCCAGAAACACCATTTGCTCCAAACATGTTAGTTTCCCGGGTAGCAGGGGTTGCCCTGGAACTGGTCCTAACCCTTTCCCTAACTTCAACTCTTTGGAATCCACTCATGTCTTCACCAAATTGAACCCAAAAATATAGGTTGGAAACCTTGTTAAGTTTAGATAACAATAGGCTCAAGAAATTTTAAAATCCATGGAAGAATCAACCCAGAATATTTTGTGAACCCAAACCTGTCCGGTTGATTCGAGGACTCGACAGATTCTTGTATCCACTTTAAAAATTCATAACTAGAGTTTTACTCGTCGGATTTTCAATATAAAACCACCTTTGAAAGCTTTTCGAGTCTAGATAGTCGTAGAACTAAATCGCCAATTTTAACTCATCAAAATGTATTTTTAAGATGGTTTGAAAAATTACTGCCGCTCAGAATTTGCTTAAAACTTGAAATGTTTGGTGATTTTCTTAAAACCATATTTAAAAATCATCCCCTAAACCCCTTAAATCTAATATGATGATCCAATTAGAATTCTTATACCCACATCCGCATTCGTTGACTTCCGTATCTCTATTATTCGAATTCGACGTTGATTTTTGGTTTCTTGAATGCTCCACGAGTGAAAATAATCGTAATGCATGAGTGTTGGGCCCCGAGAACCTCAAGGGGGATTTGGTTGGGCGTTACGGCACGTCGACCTAACCCTTGAGACTTCTCTAATATTGAGGTAGCTAGGAGGGAACTTGGAGGTAGTTTTCCGAATAGTTATGCTCGGCACGCGGTCGACCGTGCCTATTGCTTAGTGGCTTATCTCGGGCGGCCACCCGAGAGGCAAAATGGAGGAATAAGGTTGATAATGTTTGAAGATATAAGGGTGACAAATCCACCAAATATTTGTTTCAGCCTTATATGATTTTTGACATTCATAATACGTTTCGATTTTTCGAGCTCACAGCTACATTAAATTATCTACTTTGAGATGAATTTCGACGTTTAGCTTGATATCTTTTATTAATTCCTTGAGCATTGTCCCTTGAATTCCCGTTATGATTTTTACTAAGTCTCTCGGCTTACATTAAATCTCTTTGAAATATGTAGATGAGTAGTTCAGATTTAAGGTTGTGCTTTCCTATTGTATTCGTGGTGGACAATCACGAGAGACGCTGAAGTATCGAATTCTCCGTCCATGTCCATTTTGTCGTTTCGAGAGCCCCGGGAGGGTGGTATCTTTCTACGAACACTTATACTTATGGCGAAGTCGTGACCTACCTTACCAAAGAGCCTCTAGATTAGTTTTTTTTTTTATTTGGGTTGTAATTCCGTAAACTTAACTTTATAACTAGTATGTAAATGATGTAAATTATGGGTGCACATAAGTATTAAACTTAGTATTCTGTAAATGATGTAAATTATAGTGTGCTTGTAAGATAGGGTTAGTAATTTATGAAACTAGAATTTTGTATTTGATGTAAGTTATGGCTTAGTAAGTTTTATGAAGCTTATGTTGAGTACTAACGGTTGTTCTTACTCGAGAAATGAATATAGTATGTCATTTGAATAATAAAACTAAATTCCATTGAGAAATCAAGGAAAATTTTCGTGGAAAAATTTAATATAAGTTTCATGGAAATAACCAAAAATGAGTTTTAATGGATTCTTAAAAATAAGTTTTATTGAATTATTTGTAATCAAGTTTGGTTGAAATGCTCAATAAGAATTTTATGGGAATGTTTAAAACAAGTTTCAGAAAAATGAATATATTTGAAGTGGGTTGGTTTTAAAATAATTGAGATAAGTTTTCTTTTTAATGTGTTCATGTTGATTTTAGTGTAACTATGCTTATTATCGATTATGAGTAACGTCCCGGAAACTAGGGCGGAGGTGCACTGAGATCCCGGGGCGCTAAAAAATATTTTAATCATAAGAAAAATTTTCGTAATCATGAAAATCATTTGCCATTGGAATAATGCAAGTTTTAAAATTCGATTACGGTAATATTCAGGATGTTTCAATTACAATCAAATCCCTAAAAATCTAATGTATTGGCTGGAATATTACACATAGAATTCTACAAATCTAGCATGTTTAATTTTTTTCAAAGGTTCTAATTATAACACACGCTATTAACTGAAACAAAGATATGAGCATTATTGTAATTTCACCAACCACATGAAGTGTTTTTATAACTAAGCCACAGTTAGGAAATGTCGGGGTAATAATCCCTATTTCTTACCTTTTTCACAATTGGAGTGCTCTGCCCCTCAGATTGCATCCTGAATAAACCAAAATGGCGTCGACTGTTTGTTCTCCTATTCGATTGCCACTGCATGGTGTACCATGGAATTGCTGGGGCAGGTTTTGAGGTACAAATCTGATCGCATCATCATGTACACGATTCACAGCTCAGAACCCCACTTGGTTTAGCATGTACAAGATACCGTAAAACATCCAGCTCAACATAAACAGGATATATGCGAGCACAGAGAAAAGACGGAAAAATGACAAGAATCTAAAATTTTCCAAATCCTATCTAAAAATTTTGATGTTAGTCATACATTTTTGTACAGAATAATCCGAAATGAGGGTATAAGGAGATCCTACAGTTCAGCCCCAACAAAAGTATTTCTACTCCATTTTGTTATCTCCTAGGACCATAATTGTGAGACCCCGAAAATTCCCTTAATTCTAATTAAGTAATTGTCTTTTCA
>JACFYI010001127.1:71725-97008 GCA_014898755.1 Handroanthus guayacan
ATTGCCTTCTCCATCACTCGCCATAGTTTTCTCTTCAATAACATAGAAACCAAACAGAAGCTATAAGCAAGAATGGCAACAAGAGCTACTCACATCATACCCATTGACGACAATGTCATGAGTCTTGCTCGTTTCGCAGTCCATGAATATAACAAAACGGTTTCTCTTCTTATACCCTCCCTTTTTCATTCTTCTTAGGGATAATTACCCCTACACCCCTGAAATTTGACATAATTACTACAACACCACGGAGGTTTGAACATGTATCATTACACCCTCTGTCTTTAGTTTAGCTAATGCACAATTACAATTACACCCCTTAAGCCGACGCTAATTATGATTGCACTAGGATTTTCGGGGGGCTTAATTGTAGGTATGCGCCAGCAAAACTAACAGTGGGTTATAATGGTTGTTATCCAAACCTTATGGAGTGTTTTGATAATTACGCCAAATCTCGTGGGTGTAGAAATTGTTATCTCTTTCTTCTCACGTTGTTTTAAGGATATAATGAAAATTTGAGGTATTTAATCGGATACAAATGATATTTGCTTTTGTGGTGGTTACAGCATAACCGTTTGGAATTTAAGGGGGCGTGGAGTGCGACAGTCCAGCGAATGGACGACGGGAAGAGGTATGCGCTTAAGCTGGAGGCTGCCGATGAGGACGAGAGTGATAAATATGAGGCCAAGGTGTTCATGACGCGGAGGGGCGACAAAGCTCTTGAAGAATTCAAGCCCCTCCTCCAGCCTCAGGCTTGAAATTTCCAGCTTCTCTGTCTATCAGATTCTGGTTTCTAAAATAAAACTAATCATGAAGTGATTATAATAATGAATAATTTGTGCATCAGTGTTTATTAGAAACTAGCCACTGTAGCACCCTCAATGTATGTGTTTAAATTTGTAATTAAATAAAATTATAAATATTTTATGTTAAATAGTATTAATTTTCTTAATTTTTTAAATATTTTACTTGAAATTATTATATAGAATAACATGATTCAAAAGTAAATTTTGAAAGAATAAAGTTTATGGAGAAAAAATGATAAAAGTAAATATTAAAAAAGCTAAATAATATATATATATATATTACATTATCTTTAAAAATAATCCTTTAATTACCTTTTAAAATAGGGTTAATTTTGTCCATTCATCTAAAAATGTACCAAAATAACTATCTAACGGTCTCATATTTTATACATAGTATAAATGACATAATATTTCTTGGGGATAACTACATAAACAACCTCTGACGTTTGGTTTAATTATAGAAGTGTCCATGTCATGTTCAATTAAAAACTTAACATAGCTCACGTAACATTACAATCAAATCCCTGAAAATCTAATAACTGGTTGAAATATTAAATGTAAAACCATCTTCATCTAATATGTTTAATTTTTTCAGAGGTACTAATTGTAACACAAGCTATGAACTAATACATGTATATGTTTAAATTTATAATTAAATAAAATTATAAATATTTTATGTTAAATAGTATTTATTTTCTTAATCTTTCAATATTTTACTTGAATTTATTTTATAGAATAACATGATTCAAAAATAAATTTGGAAAGAATAAAGTTTAAAGAAAAAAATATACTTCGAGGAAAAAAGGTAAAAGTAAATATTAAAAAAGCTATTATTATTATTATTATTATTTATTTTAAAATGGGATTAATTTTATCAACTCATCCAAAAATATACCAAAATAACTATCTAAGGATCTCATATTTTATATATAGTATAGGTGACCCAGTATTTAAAAATTTATTTATACAATATTTTCATGTTTTAAATAAATAAAATTTTTAAGATCTTTATTGAAAAGGTAAAAGTAAATATTAAAAAAGCTAGTATAATATATATATATATATATTTTAAAATAGGGTTAATTTTGTCAACTAATCAAAAAATATACCAAAATAACTATCTAAGGGTCTCATATTTTATAAATAGGGAGCAAAGTGCAATAGATCCTATAGGTTGGGGGGTTTAATGCAATTTATTCAAAAATTTATTTATACGATATTTTCATTTTTCAAATAAATAAAATTTTTAAGATCTTTATTATTTTTCAATCAATATTTGCATTATTTTAGAAATGTACAACACTTTTTATTATTTTATAGTGCTTTATGTATCTTTGGAATTTTTTTTATACTAAATAAAATTACAAGATGATTACTTCTTTTAAAATTTATTTCTTGCTAGATTTATTTCATAAATATTGAAATATAATTTCTTGTCAAAACTATCATCATACTATAAAAGTAAAAAGTGCTATTTTATTAAAAAAATTTAATTATTAAAAATTCAATATTTTTATTTTTTCTTGAGAAACAATTTGAAGATCTTTATTATGCTATCCCCAAGTGCTATTTTTTTTTCCCGCTTTGGCGAGGGGTATTTGGTTTTTTTCATTTCATAGGGTGGCTAGCTATAGTTTGTCTCAATATTATATCAAATGAAAAGGGGCAAAATAGACTTTTCATAATAAAATTCACTATCCTAATTGCACTTCACCTGCGTGAATGTCACGGTTGAACGGATGGGGGTGTAGCACGTATTTTTTTGAAGTTTTGGAGGTATAATGCCTTTTTTTTTTTAATTTCCCTCAAGGGGTATTTGACCTTTTTCCTATTTCAAGGGGGATTAATTGCAACTTACCCCATAAACAAGATATACGCGACTTGTATGCATATAAATGACACTAACAATAATTCCGAAATGGAAAAATATGGGTTTCGAGTATTTTCCTTACCTTTTTGCTTGATCTGAACTCATTAGTTGATCAACAAAATTAGGTTTAAATATTTGACAGTTTATAAATACTATTATAAAAAGAGTGGCGGCCGTTTTGTGTTTAAAATGATATTTTGAATACCAATTTCATATTTCTAACATTTTCCGTCTTAAATTGCAACAATCATTTAATATTTTAACTACGACCACCTCTCACTTCCAATTTCAAATAATATTTTATATTACGCAGCTAAATGCAAAATTGCAAGTTGATCCAGGAGATAATGTCATTGAATGGAAAAAATTAGACTGCAAAATAGCTAAACAAAAAATGAACTGGAGATTGACTCTGTTTATTGGTAAATAAATATTGGGAAAATTACAAACAAATATTGTTTGTATTTTGGGAAAATTAGACCCAAGTTCTTTTATTCCAAAATAACCCTTTATATTTGAAAATATTACCAAAAGCAATCTCGACATAAGAAAGTATGATAATTGAATATAAAAATAATTTTATGTAATTATCATCCCAAAATACCATTAATAATTAAACAAGAGATTAAGACTACTAAGATTATATGAAAAAATAAACCTAAATTTTTTTCTCATGGACTTGAATTTCATAATGTAACACCCCAAGATTTCCCTAACTAAAATTTTCAAATAATTGGTTTCGTGAATTAAACCAATTTTAAATAAAATGGAAACGACTTAATTTCAAGATATGTTTTTAACATCCGAAAATAATTCCCTCGTTACACTCCGATATCATGGCCCAATACATTTTATTAAGCCTAAATCAAGCCTAAACAAGACCCTAACTTTAACCACAATTTAATTTTTTATTTAAACACTTAAAATAAATAATTAACTAAACAAATAAATACATGGAAATGGGGAGGTATGGCCTAAAGATCAAAAATCTGCAGAGAGTATTGAGTGGCTGGATTTTTGCTTCAATCTCCATGGTGGTTGGTAGAATTGGTGAGATGATGGCTTAATTAATTCAACAAAAATATGGACCAAGCAATTTGTAAAGTTTTTACCTTATAAATTAAGGATTGGAGCTTGCAAGAACCCTTTACCACCACCAAGAATTCTGAAAGAAAACTAAGCACATTACTCCCTCCCATTCAACTCTCGGCAGCTCACATTTCTTAACATATACTCACCAAAATTTTTCTTACATTAAGCAAGATTTGAAAGGGGAAATCAAGGGTGCTCTCTTCACCATTTGGTAAATATTAGATATTATGATAAGTATGATGTAGGTTTGAATATGGGTTGTCTTTGTGTCTAGACGTTGATCCTTCGGATTCTTCGGTTTCTAGCATTTTAAGCTCCAGACGACAAGTAAGACTTACGAAACTTTTGTATCTTCCTTACGATCATATGTTCTTCACCTCCATGCTTTATTCGTTGCCTATATTGAGCTTATGATGTTGTTGACCATGTCGAAAACTTGTTATTAAGAGCTTTGTACTACTATTGTGTTATCTCTTGATATCCTATGTTCAAAACTTGAAATACTAGACTTGAAGCTTGTGATACATCTTAGAAATGAACACTTAGACTTGGATTTGGACATAAACCTAGGACCATGGACTATGAGGAGGATTGATGCTACTAAAACCAAGAAAAATATATGATATGGACACAAACGGCAACTTTTGACTCGATTTCGATTTCTCAAAATCTATAACAAAAGTTTAAAATGACATTTTACAAATTTCCATAAGCATATAAGAGTCTCAAAAGTGAAATTTTCAAATCAAAAATCAAAAGAAATGAAAAATGAAAAATATCAAAATTTTCAGCCGTGAGTGAGCGCTTAAGCTCTCAACTTGGGCGCTCAAGCGCTCAAGAGGGCGCCCAAGCACTCGCTCAGCAACCATTTTCCAAAATTTATTCCAGAACCTCGGCGCTTAAGCGCCGTTTTGGGCCCTTACCTTAAAATCAAAAATATTAATTTTACCGTCACTGGGCGCTTAAGCGCCCAGATACGTGGCGAGAGTCACTGTTTGAGCGCCCAAACGGGCGCTCAAGCGCTCATTCTAGTGAGCGTAAATGTGTTTCTGACTTCATTTTTCAACCTACCGAGTTCGTATCAAATCTTCTAAAGTACGCTTAAGATTTCTAACACAAGAATCCTCTAGTACGTAGTCCGATTCTTGTTTGGTCGAATGAAACAATTGACCTAGATTCCAAATTTGTTTGATTCTTGTTAGTTGGTCAATCAAACTAGGCCAAACGGCTTCACGATTACCTGATATGCTCGAACGTTTCATTTTTTGTTAGCCTCATGATAAGCAAGCAAGTTGGGCCCTAGGGATTTTCAGGAGTATCAAATTGGGCAACGTTGGGTTGTCGATCCGAGCTCTTGTAAATTCCTGCAAGTGGGGTAATTCGGATGACCCTGGAGGTAGGGCTCTGAAGAGCTATCCTAAAGCACGTACGTCAGCTGTGCTTTACTATTTATAAGTTGCTCCATTGGGAGTTGGAGGGATAAGGAAATCAAAATGTTATAAATTGAAGTTATAAGGGTGACAGACCTACGAAAATATTTGCTTCAGCCATACGACTTTAATGTGATCAATGTTATTGATAAATGTTTGATTTGCTCGTCTGTTTGTTCTAGTTCGTTTATGAAAATCACATTCTTGTCTTGTTGTTAACGTACCCGTTATTTGGAACTCTTTCATTCCTATTCCTATGCCGTGAGTTTTACTGAGTCAGTGGACTCATGATTTCACCATATTATGTAGGTTCGTAAGTCTAGATGATCCAAGTGTTGCTCCAGCATGAACATGAATAGTTCTTTTGAATGTATTAAGTAGTGAACTTTGCTAAACTGGAACTTGTAACCTTCTAAGTTGTATTTTGAGTGGCATGTAATAGATGGCTAGATATTTTGTATTTTGAATGATATTACTGTTTTAAATGTTATCTTGGGATTTTAGTTTAATTGTTTCCTGTTAGTTCCTGTATCTGAGTTCTAGCTCGTTTTTAGTTCGCAAGTAGCGTCTCGGGTAGCGGGGCGGAATGCCGTCGTGACACGGGGCGTTACACATAATAAATTGGTTACTTTGAGTACAATTGCATGTATAAAATTATAAAAAATAGGGCTTTAGAGATGGAATCCGTCTCTAAAGCCTTATTTTCCATCTTTGAAATAAAATAAAGATGAATATTTCCATCTCTAGGCCAGTTGTTGAAAGCCTCGTCTCTGATTCAAAGACAAATGTGTTTCCATCTCTAAATTTTGGAGACAGATTTCTGTACTCTCTATATCTGTCTCTAATTTTAGCATTTTCTATGACTATCCATCTTCGATTCCGTAGAGTTTTTGTCTTTAATTCCATCTCTAAGTTCATAAATACGTCTAATTAAATTGTCCCCATTTCTGTCTCTAACATTTCTAGCAATAAATTTGTCCCTAAATGTCTCCAAATTTTCACAAACAATATGACTCATTAAATACGTTAAAAACCAAATGTAAGTCATTAGGACAAGCTACTTTAACTATTTATAACAAGTCATTAATACAAGAATATCATCTTAGAAATCAAATAAACTATTTGTAGAAGTAAGTCTAACAAGCCAATAAGTAGCCAAATTATATATCTTCACAAAAATTACAGCTGCCCAAAAGTCTATAATGCCATAGTTTTCACATAGATACTAGTCACATAAACGGCCATCAAATGCAAAGTAAACAGTGCATTCCCAGAAATCATAGCATTGAGTGAAAAAACAAAAATAAAAGAAAAAAGAGCTAGAGCCAACAATTCATTGATTCCCCCTTGTAGTCTTTCCCTTTCTCTTCTTCTTTCCACTAACATTGTCCATTGCTTGGGTGATATTACAAATGAGATCTGTGAAAATGGAAAACACAATAATAAAAATGAAAAACACAAAATTCCGAAAAAATAAAAATGAAAATGGAAAATTACTAACCTGTAAGTGCTGCAAAAATGATAAAGCTTTCCCCTGCTGGAGAAAATAATGGCGGCGACATCGACATCGCAGAGAACTGATAATTCCTTGGCTTTCTTCAGCAATCCATTTCTCCGCTTCGTAAAAGCGACTTGCCTGGCACTCTTGTCCTCGATTCGCTTTATTTCCAACTTCCTTCTCTCCATCTTAATCTTCAGAACCCCCCCAAAAATAGAACAAAATACTTGGCCTTATTTTTAACTGTTCTTCTTCGTGAAGAACAAGGGGGGTGGGAGTGGGGGGTCTACATCAAAGGAGAATCGGAATCTGTGAGGGGAAAAAGTTAATCTGATGTGGCATAACTTGGTAAGAAAATTTCAATTTTTCGGCTCGAATAAGGATGACATGGCAATAATCGGGCTCAATTGGAAATTAATCAGCCCAATGGACTAAAATTGCAAGCAATTGGACTAAATGTGATGACAAAATAAAGAAAATGGACTAATTTTGCATACTCCAACAGAAAATGGACCAAAAAAAAAGTTGGTAATAGTTAAAGGACCAAAATTGCAATTTTCCCCATAACAAATAAAAGAAGTCTAGAGATATAAAAGAAATTTGATTTTCCGCTTCAATTCATCCTCAAAGTCGGAGTCCATAGGGTCATCACTGATGGAACTGCTTTTCCATCCAAATAATATAACCAATGATAAATAGTGATTCAAATATACCAGTGAAGAAGCTATTTATTGATAATTAAGGAAAGTATGCACGCGCCACTCTTGAATTAATAGATGTTATGGACACCGAAAGTATTTTCAAATACATTTACCGACTGAATGTATAAACTAGAAAGAAAGTTGGAGGATGTGTTCCTTTTTGGCCAAAAAGCCTGCTACAGTACAAGATATTATTACAGAAATATGCATGTTCCAATTAGCCTTCTGTAACAGTCTTTGAAAAAGAAAATATAAAGATTTCCTGATGATGTTTATACAAAAGGTTTCTCCTCATCATGTCTTAGGAAGAAAATTTCACATGCAGCAATTAAATCTCCAACTATAAATAGAAACCAAAAGCATGGGGAGAAATATAGTTAAAGCTTACTGAACAGAAATAGATGACCACAAAAGATTGAATAACCTGTCTTCACAAATTGAGTTATGGTAGACTCACTCTGTATCAAGAGCTCTTTTTAGAGTATCATCATCCACAGACCATCTTCGTGACTGGTTACTAGCCTTCACAACTGGAAATTTACAGGTTAACTCGGAAACTAAGGAAGTAATCATTGACGGTAGTCAAAGAATAGAAAGTACGATTCTACTTCTAATTATTTGAATCAATTACATACTCATTCGAGTTGCATACTTTGTCAGAATGTTGACAGTGGGGGGTTTCTTCCTTCAAGTTATGAACTGCAGAGACACTATCACTGAAATTTTATATATATATGTGTGTGTGTGTGTGTGTGTGTGTGTGCGCGCGCTTTCTTCAGAAAGTAAAACTTATGTATGCCTAATTGGAAGGAAAATCAATGATTTGTTGCATCACTATTTATTACTATATTTTGGATGGGAGAATAAGAAATGAAAAATATTTTCTTTAATCATGGAAGTGCTTTTCCATCCTCTAATATGCTGGGCAAGAAATTCGATTACCAGTACAATTTTGAATCACTATTTAAAACACAACTCTTCCAATAAAACATTTCCGAAATGAAATTACCTCCCACAATTCACATTTAAAATGTATATTCCTGAAGCAACCCCACCCTTAATAGCTAGAAAATAGAAGGCATACAAAAGAAAGAAAGAAAAAATGAACGAACCTGGCGTCAGCTTTTGGTTCAATCGGCGGTGTCGGTGGTCTGGATCCAATGTCGATGGTTGGCGATCAGCAATTTATGGAGTGCAACCGAGCAACTGTGACAAAATGAGCCTGCTGTGAAGAAAGCTAAGATTAGAACCTCTCGCGCCCACGGGAACATTTTAGGGAAGAAAGAGGTTTCACTCGATCAAAAGATTTCTTATTTCAAAATTGATCTTTTTACTAATAAAATATCAAAATATTAATTCTTCCTTCAAGTCATCTCCGAACTGTAAAACTTAGAGAAGGAATAATGCGTCTCTCCTTTGTATAATTTTTAAAAATTTCATAATGTGTTGATTTTGTTTAAAATTGAGATGAACTTTAGAGTCATCTCTAAATCCGTCTCTGTTTTATAGTTAATTTATTAATTTAAGACGTTTTTTTATTTTTGTGTCTGAATCTGTCTGTAATTGATAAAAACTAGAGACAGAAAAGAATCTGCCTCTGATTTTCCGTCTCTAATGCGCTGTTCCCTTGTAGGATATTGCTTTACAATACATAGATAGCACAGCATGTTTGACTTGTACGTAGTTTTCAGACTTGTAACTTAAGTTTACTGTCATCTATAGAGTCGGGAGTTTCACTTTTTACAGTGATTTTTCATCTAATAACATTTTTTTTTATCATTTTTGTGTAGCAAATTAAATTACATGTTGTAGTTAAAAGTGGAAAGGAACCTTAATTAACAAACAGATGCTAGCTATCACATATGCCATGCAGCAGGTATATCAAGACTAAACATTTGATTCTTTGGACAAGACTCAAGGAACGAATCCATGCCAACTGGATTGGAAGATTAATGGAATAATGCTTTAAGTATTTTCTTTTAAGAATTCCTCTTGCACTATAAATAAATATGAATTATTACGAATCAGATTCGCTAAGAAAATGATGTTGAGGATTCATGCATAGCATTATCGAGAAATAGGACAAAGAAAGAACAAGAAGTTCCAAGAAACAGTGGCCCCCTTAGGTCCTTCATCCTAGTGCACGTCGTAAACAAGTCAAATACAAACAAAGGATTCCAAAACCATCAACGTTACTAGGATAACTCTTCTTCCCCTCCTCACTCCCCCTTCCCCCTATAAATACCTCCCCTCTCGTTGCCTTCTTCATCACTCGACACAGTCTTCTCTTCAATAACATAGAAACCAAAAAGGAGCTATAAGCAAGAATGGCAGCAAGAGCTTGTCACACAGGAGCTGATCACGTCATCCCCATCGATGACAATGTCATGAATCTTGCTCGTTTCGCAGTCCGTGAATATAACAAAACGGTTTCTCTTCTTATACCCTCCCTTTTTCGTTCTTCATAGGGATAATTACCTCTGCACCCCTGAGATTTGACATGAATTACTACAACACACCGGAGGTTCAAATATGTATTATTACATCCTCTATCCTTAGTTTAGCTAATATATAATTACAATTACACCACTTGAGCTTATACTAATTATGACTACACCAGAATTTTCAGTGGACTTAATTGTAGTTATGCGTCAGGTAAACTGACAGTAGGGGTATAACGGTTGTTATCAAAACCTTAAAGAGTGTTTTGATAATTACGCCAAATCTCGGGGTGTGGAAATAATTATCTCTTCTTCTTATGCTGTTTTAAGGATATAATGAAAATTTGAGGTATTTAATCGGATCCAAATGATATTTGACTTTTGTGGTGGTTACAGCATAACAGTTTGGAATTTGAGGGGGCGTGGAGTGCGACAGTCCGGCGAATGGACGGCGGGAAGAGGTATGGGCTTAAGTTGGAGGCTGCCGATGAGGACGAGAGTAACAAATATGAGGCCAAGGTGCTCGTGACGCCGAGGGGCGACAAAGCTCTTGAAGAATTCAATCCCCTCCTCCAGTGCCAGACTTGAAATTTCTAGCTTCCTTGTGTACCAGATTATAGTGCTGGTTTCTAAAATAAAACTACTCATGAAGTGATTATAATAATGAATAATCTGTGCATCAGTGTTTATTAGAAACTAGCAACTGCAGCACACTTGATGTATGTGTTTAAATTTACAATTAAATAAAATTATGAATATTTTATGTCGAGTAGTATTTATTTTCTTAATCTTTAAATATTTTACTTGAATTTATTATATAGAGTAACATGATTCAAAAATAAATTTGGAAAGAATAAAGTTTAAAGAAAAAATTGTACTTGGAGGAAAAAAGGTAAAAGTAATTAATATTAAAAAAGTTAATATAAAATATATATATATATATTTCACATTATCTTTAAAAACAACCTTGTAATTATCTTTTAAAAATAGGGTTAATTATATATGGTATAGATGACACAATATTTAAAAATTTATTTATACGATATTTTTATTTTTTAAATAAGTACAAATTTTAATATCTTTATTATTTTTTTATTAATGTTTGCATTATTTTAGAAATTTATAACCCTTTTTATTATTTTATAGTGTTCTATTTATCTTTGGAATTTTTTGATACCACAAATAAAATTACAAGATGAGTACCTTTTTTAAAATTTATTTCTTGCTAGATTTATTTTATAAATATTGAAATATGTTTCTTGTCAAAACTATTATCATACTATTAAAGTAAAAAGTGCTATTTTAATTTAACAAAAGAAAATTAATTATTAAAAATTCGATATTTTTATTTTTTCTTAAAAAACAATTTGAAGATCTTTATTATGCTATCCCCAAGTGCCTATTTTTTTTTTTCAAGAGGTGTATTTGGCTTTTTTCATTTCATAGGGGGTTATTAACTGTAGTTTGTCTCAATATTATCTCAAATTTAAAAGGGGCAAAATAGACTTTTCATGAAGAAATTCACTATCCTAATTGCACTTCAAGCGCGTGAATGATTTCCCCCCTTTTTTTTAGGGGGCATTTTACCTTTTTCCTATTTCAAAGGTGTTAATTGCAGCTTACCCCAGAAACAAGATATATGCAACTTGTATGCATATAAATGACACAAGCAATAAACCCAAAATGAAAATATGGCTTTCCACTATTGCTCTTACCTTTTGCTTGATCTGAACTCATTAGTTGATTAACAAAATTAGGTTTAAATGCTTGACAGTTTATACACACTATTATAAAAAGAATGGCCGTTTTGTGTTTAAAATGATTTTTGAATACCAATTTCATATTTCTAACATTATCCTTAAACTGCAACAATCTTTTAATATTTTAACTACAACCATCCCTCACTTCCAATTTTAAATAATATTTTAGATTACGCAGAAACTAATCCAAAATTACAAATTGATCCAAAAGAGACTGTCATTGAATGGAAAAAATTAGATTGCAAAAAAGCTAAACAAAAAACAAAAAAAATGAACTGGATATTGGCTATGTTTATTGGCAAACAAATATTGGGCAAATTACAAACAAATATTGTTTGCATTTTTGGAAAATTAAACACAAGTTCATTTTTCCAAAAATAACCCTTTATATTTGAAAATATCACCAAAAGCGATCTCTACATAAGAAAGTATGATAATTGAATATAAAAATAATTTTATATAATTATCATTAGAAAATAACATATATAATTAAATTAGTGATGAAGACTGCTACGATTATATGAAAAAATAAACCTAAATTGTTTCTTATGGACGTGAATTTCATAATAAATTAGTTACTTTGAGTAGAATTGCATGTATAAAATTATCAAAACTATGTTCAAATTTGAAAATTGCTCAATTGGGGAAAAGAGTAAGTCGCATAAAACCCTCCTGTGAAAAAGCCAATTAACACATGAACTCTTGTATAATTAAATATGTTGCAAAAACCACCCTCATGTTTTTCTTCAAAAATGACCCTCATATTCCCATTTTCGACGCATGACTCTCACACATGCTTTTGCTGGCGATCCCTGGTGATTAAGGTGTAGCTGGTTATGCCTCGTTGGAATCTATCTAAAAACTAGGGAAGACTTGCTGTGATGAAGGCTTGCTGAATTTAATTCGGAATTCAGTTGTTGGTGCTGTCCTCCTTTTCTAATGATAGTTGTTTTCACAATTTAGGTAGGTGATGCTGTACGTACAGATCCTTCCTTGAGAACCAAATGTATTTTTTAAGTAAATGTTGATTTTTTTTGTAAACGGGAAGGGGAGGAGGAGTCCTTTGTTTACTTTTTGGGATTTAGATTCTTCTAATTGTATGGGGGTTTTACTGCCCCTTGTTTACATTTTGCAGCGCATTATATACATGTTGGGGGTCTTCGCCTTAATCCCCGGTTTTTTCGGTTCTTTCTTTCTTTCTATCTTTTTTCATATTAAGTTATGCCCCTAATTGCGTGGTTCCTGCTGTAGACTAAATCACATTTGGTGAAGGGCCCAATAACTATCAATTGATCGAGTTTTTCGTGAATTCGGCAGCCCCCGACTGCGGATGTAATTGTTTTTGTGGATTAGTTTTTAACTTTTTATGGTACGAACTATTTAGTTTAGTATCATTTCATGAGAAGGGCTTCATTTTAACTTATGTAGAGTGGATGAACATCATGTATTTTTGCACAATTACACCCACATGATGCGCCTTTGGGCAATTGAATATGATGGATTTTGAATATCTTTTACGTAAAGGCCGGATTTTATTTATTTATTATTTTTCTTTTTTTGGATTAATATTAATGTGCAAGTTGGAAATATTCTTTGTATGTCTACACATTCTTAGTTTCCTCCTGGTAAACTGTAATGCATACAACACATATGGTACGCGCAAATAGGAAGATTTACATCTATTTGAATATATATAAAGAAACGAGGCCCTGGAGTTGAAGTACAAGTAATTGATGGTCCAAGAGTATATCTAATGCCAATATTAATTCCGACCTTTGCTTAATTATTGGATTTGAGATTGAGTAATTATGGGAACTTAATTTATATGTTTAAACGGTATAGAGTGGACAGCTTACTACAATGGAATCCACCTCGCTCTTCTTACTGCTTACGTATGTAGAAAATTAAAGAACTATACATTATCTTTATTTTAATTAACTGATTCTATTTTTATTATATACGTACAATGTCATATTTTGTGACCTCAGGTTAACTCACAGAGCAAAGTGGATATTCATTCATTCACGCCTTACTATCTTATAATGGCTAATATATCTCGTGAAATTCCTTTGTTTACCTTTTTGTTTCTTCTTTTGCTATGGACCATGCGTTGTACTGGGGAAACTTTAAGCTTAAAAAATCGTTTTTCACTATTATGAATCTTTAGTTCTTTCCTATGTTTAATTTTCTGCCAAATTGAAGTAAAAATACGGGAATGTCAATAGACAAGCTAAGCAAGCATCCGCAACGTGTTAGACATGGCAAATAATTAATGATCTTCATTCTGAAAAATTTATGAAGCAATACTTTGCCATCTCTAGCTATATATTTCAATGGGAATCAGAGGTTGAGTGTGACGCCCCATTTCGAAGCAGCCAGCTCGAATCAAGGCGCTGCTCAAACACAGGACTGTCAAGAAGTATCAACAAAATAGCAACTTTACGTAATCTAACTAGATCCATATTTATATCATCCCAAAGTCCGAGCTAGAAATTTGTGCATTACAGAATAGTGCAATAAAATTACATCACCTGTAAAGTGACTAAACTTCCAAGGTAAGTACTAACCTGATAAACCTGGAATTCAAGTCCTCAAAATATGTACATAACTAGAAGTTAATAAACTAAGGCTATAGTTGGTCAATTCACAAATTTTGATACCAATTTATAACGGTACTATTCCCGCCAAGGCGTCCGAACCTTGATCACTCAAAATCACATTTTGAAAACAAGGTAGGGTCTCCAACCTTTTGAGTCCCCAAACATGTGATATCAGTTCCCTATCCCTCCAATCCATCTTGGGTGCCCACTCCAGCAGAAACAACCACTGGGTACTTCCGGAATGTGCCAGACTCAGCTCAAAGCACGCCTACCTCCAAACAACATTGAGAATAAGTCCAGTGGGTACCATTCAGGAGACCAGCCACCGCCAGCCCGATGCCGCCCATTCATCTTCCCGAAGTGGCCTTGGGCCCAAACATCCCAAGAGTATCCTCAAGGGTGAAACGGTATGGGTTTGTCATTTTCAAGTGACCAGTCAAGACATGTCACTCCTTGTCGAATACTATTCTCAAGATACTTCAATACTTAGCGTGACAACATTGATCGTATTAAACGTAATTCTAATCAGGTAAACATGCTTGATGATTATTCAAATTCTTTTAATAAATTTCAGATAGATCATTTTCAGAGTATTTAAACAAATTGTCTTTTCAAATCGGTTTTCATGTAACAGAATATAATACCGGAATTTGCTAAACTTGTGAAATTTAGGAAGCAAGAAAATCACATCTAATTTGCACAAAAAGATTTTTGGGATTTGTGCATCTATTCAGAGCTGAGTGCATGGACATGCACGTATAGACAGTGGAATCTTTAAAACGCAAATATTGCAAGATATTGGAGTAGATAAAATAATATTTCATGCACAGCAAAGAACAGCTATAATTTCTCACCTAAAATACTAAGCCCGAGTAATTACCTACGATTTCATTAATCAAGAAGATTCCTTATTATATAAGTCCAATAGAGTTAGTCATGATCAATAACTCGGTCCTGATTAAGTATACGAATGCATGTATAAATAACTAGTGCGATCAGTCATCAAAGTTATGGGGGTTGGGAAGCATATTACAATTTTACGATTAGGAATATATACCCTAACGATATCCGATCGTAATGTAAAGAGTCTTGGAAAGCCCGCGCTATTCTTCATTCACGGTTGAAGAACACTAAAACATCGCCGCTTAGATTGCTGATTTTCTCGTAACAGTCACAACATAACTTCACTAAAATTCACGTCACGGATCGTTGTTAGAGTGCCCAGAGAGACACGGAGACAGACAGGAAGTAGACGTGTTTTTTGGCTAAATGTTGAGGCTTTCTGTTGTACTATTTGTTCCTTTATTGAATAGTGTTTAGATGATTAAGAGTGCAAATGAGGTGGCAATTGTGGGTGTTATGAAGAAATGAGGTGGTTGCATGTCAATGCATGCAATTAGGCCTGTCAATAGGTAGGGTATTACCCTACCTGTACCCAAAGAAAGAGGTAGAGACCCATACCCATACCCATTAAAAATATTCTAATGGGTATGGGTAGGGCCTATACCCATAGCTTACCCATGGGTATAGGTAGAGTCTATACCCATACCCATCCAAAGATTACTACCATATAATAATATTCAAATTTTATTAATTATCAATTAATGTAAAATTATTACTATTAAGATAAAATGTATATTAATAAATGTATATGTAAACTGAATGCATATAAACTTAAGAATATATATATATTAATTTTTGTGCGACAAATATACTAATTTTTTTCAATTATATATTTGCTTTAGTTTGAATATTTTTAGTTGTAAACTTGCATTAATTAATTATATATTTGTTCGATTTGAATATTTTCATATTAAATTAAAATATGTTTATTTTACATTTTTTTTCATATAAAAATAGTAAATTTAAACTAATAATCGATAAATGATGCAGAAGCAAATTTAGCAGTAATAATTCCAGCGCGCAGAAGAGGTAGTTTCAAATAAAAAACTGATTTTATTGGGAATTCTTTAGAGGGTGTGCTATATATGCTTGGAAAGCTCAATGAGTCTAGTTTCAAACAAAAAAATCGGTTCGCAAAAGAAGGCCTGTAGAATAAGTTATGAATTTTTTATTAGAGAATGCCAATGAGGTAATTTGGTTAAGAATATGAATATTTGAAAAAATATGAATGATCAAAGATGCTTTCATATAGGCCCGTTAAAAATAGTCGAATGTATGTTTAACCGTCTGCATTCGTATTTCAAATTAGAGAATATTATTCGTATCTAGGCCTGTAAATGGGTAGGGTATTACCCTACCCATACCTATACCCTAAAATACCCATACAATTAAACCCTATACTCTACCCTACCTAATGGGTATTAAGACCCATAGGGTTTACTAATTGGTTCTACCCTATAGTATTAATACTTATTGGGTCTTACCCTATTGTACCCAAGACCCATTGGATCTATAAAAGTAAGCATATCAATTCGGATATTCAAATGTGGATTCAAATTTTATCAATGCTGAAAATAAATATCCGCATCTACGTATATCAGTCGGATATCGATCGGATATTCGAATATCTTATATCTGTTTTAATAGTCAGGATGTAAATATAATATTGAGATATTATATCCATTATTCTCAATCTTCATAATACATTTGAATTTGTTACTTCATATATCTGAATTTATTATATTAATGCCTAAAAACTAAAGTTTATGAGCAAAATTATTTCAAATATTCAAGCATAGCCGAAAGTTTTAATATATAATGTATAATTTTTAAATTTTATTTTTATATATAATTTAATACATATACATTATATTATTTATATAAATAATTATATCTAAAAATTTTTGAAAATGAGAATAATTTTTGGATGTGGATATCTTGATGTGGATACTATTATATCCATATCCGAAATTTTTGACAATGGATAGAGATACAAAATATTCAACTATTTTTGTATATGAATAATATCCGCTAATTAGAAATACAGATGCATGCGGTCAAACAGACATTCGAATATTTTTAATAGGCCTATATGAAAGCATACTTAATCATTCATATTTTTTCAAATATTCATGTTCTTAACCAAACTGCCTCACTGGCATCTTCTAATAAAAAATTCATAACTTATTCTGCAGGCTTTCTTTTTGCGAACTGATTTTTTTGTTTAAAACTAGACTCATTGAGTTTTCAAACATGTATGGCACACCCTCTAAAGAATTCTCAATAAAATCAGTTCTTTATTCGAAATTACCTCTTCTGCTGGAATTATTACTGCTAAATTTGTTTTTTCATCATTTATCGATTACTAGTTTAAATTTACTACTTTTATATGAAAAAAAATGTAAAATGAACATATTTTAATTTAATATGAAAATATTCAAATCGAACAAATATATAATTAATTGATGCAAGTTTACAACTAAAAATATTCAAACCAAGCAAATATATAATTGAAAAAAATTAGTATATTTGTCGCATAAAATTAGCATATATATATATATATATATTCTTAAGTTTAAATGCATTCAGTTTATTCATGCATTTATTAATATACATTTCATCTTAATAGTAATAATTTTACATTAACTAATAATTAATAAAATTTGAATTTTATTATATATAAGTAATCTTTGGGTGGGTATGGGTGTAGACTCTACCCATACCCATGGGTAAACTATAGGTATAGACCCTACCCATACCTATTAGAATATTTTCAATGGGTATGGGTAGGGTATGGGTATGATAAAAAATCAATGGGTATGGGTACGGGTATGGGTCTCTACCCCATTCTTTGGGTACGAGTAGGGTAAGACCCTACCCATTGACAGGCCTATTCGTATCCAAAAATAGTCAGATATTCCGTATCCTATCCATTGCCTAAAATTTCGGATATGGATATGGTAGTATCCACATTGAGATATCAGCATCCAAAAATTATTCTCATTTTCGCAGAATTTTAGATATAATTATTTATATAAATAATATAATGTATATGTATTAAATTTTATATAAAAATAAAATTTAAAAATTATACATTGTATATTAAAACTTTCGGCTATGTTAGAATATTTGAAATAATTTTGCTTATGAACTTTAGTTTTTAGGCATTAATATAACAAATTCAGATATATGAAGTAACAAATTCAAATATAGTATGAAAATTGAGAATAATGGATACAATATCTCGATATTATATTTGCATTCTGACTATTAAAATGGATATCGGATATTCGAATATCCAATCGATATTTAAGAAATATATGTAGATGCGAATATTTATTTTCAGTATTGATAAAAATTAAATCCACATTTGAATATCCGAATTGATATACTACTTTCATAGACCCAATGGGTCTTGGGTACAATAGGGTAAGACCCAATGGATATTGCTATTACAGGTTAGACCCAATTGATAGACCCTATGGGTCTTAATAACCATTGGGTAGGATAGAGTATAGGGTCTTACTATATGGGTATTTTAGGGTATATGTATGGGTAAGGTAATACCCTATCCATTTACAGGCCTACATGCAATAAAGGGGTGCAAAACGTGTGTGTCTATGAAGTGAAGATTGGATGATAATGTATTTATATATATATATATATAAAATTTTCATTTTATGAAAGATATGGATGTATCGGTGCGTCACAAGTGTGTGTGTACTGTTGGTGTGGGGGCTAATAGTGTGGCATATGAGTGTTGGTGCGTGAGAGAAGTGTAAGCACATGAACAAACACACGCATACGTTTATGCATGGTGGTGGACAAGAATAAGTTTATGTACAGGTACACCGGATATGTATTAATATATATATATATATATATATGAACGCATCACTGGGTGTGTAATATATATATATATACGTACATATCCATATATTTTTAGTCAGTTTAGGGAATTGATAAATGGCTTAAGTATTTTAAGAGATGTAATATTCAAAATGTTTGAAAGTATTCATTGAAGTAAGGAGTTTTTGAATAAGGAAATGTGATCCCTAGATATTAAGAGTTCCATGATTTAAATCCTCGAAAAATGTAGTGTCAGACTCTAATTGATGTTCAAGTTGGTGATCAAAGTCTAAATATGTGATTGATTTAAATCTTGTTTGTGTTGGGTCAAATTTAAGTTAAGAGATAGTAATAAACTTTACTAGAAAGTCGGGATTAATAAAAACTTGGAATTCCAAGAACTAATTTCGAATCAACTTTGATTATTTTGGCTAACCTTTGAAAAGTTAATAGAAGATTTAAGTTACTAAAAGTAGACTTTAGAAACTTTAGAAATTGAAGATATATTTGATTTTGCAAATTTTAATTACTCTGTTTAATCTAATTTAAATATTACATTAGTTCACAAATTAAATTATAATGCAGGCAACTTAGGTCAAGTCGAAAATTAAACGGACTAGGTTACGAGTTGGGTTTAAAATTGAAATGTATAACAACCCAAGGTGTCACATTTGAGGTTCTGGCTTTAAACCCGATCCAATGCTTTGTACGTGTTGGTATTTATCAACTCTGGAAGACGGAAGTGGTGGTCAGCTTAGTGGAGATCTTCTTATCTCACAGCAATTGAGAAACAAGTGAATTTAGCCACATTCCATGCATTCTATAGAGAAGTGCACTATTACATCTTCTTATCTCACATTTTCACGTTATTGATTCAAGAGAAGAAGCTCCTAATAACATAGTACATAAGGTATATATTCGAAAAGTTCAAGAATAATGGAGAAGAAATTGCTTTTGCACTTGAGAAAAGAAGTAGAAAATAATTGTAAGCCCTCAAAGTTATTTCCTTTTTGTGGCGTAAGAGGCACTTTTGTGGATAATATTTATTTTGCAATTTTCCAGAAATATCATGTTTCTGTTTACATCAACCATTCAGACACTTAAATTTGTCTAAGCATTTGTGTTTCAGGCTAACAAAAATCTAGCAACCAATAAATAGCAAGCCTGTGCTTTGATTCTTAATTGGATCCACTATATGGAAAGCTGTAAACTCATCAGAGAACTACATAAGAGTATTTTTCCATAAACTTTTATGGATTATGAAATTTTGATCTTCTTCTCAAGTAATATATTTTCTTCGAGTTTGTGAATATGGAAAAATATATTTTTTTCCAATAAAATAATAGTCTATAAAATTTATGCATGCGAGTACCGCATGAGTGTGGATTACTAGAAATAATATATAAATATATATTAGGAAAAATCACAGTTTTGGTCCCATAACTTAGGCCTTGTACACTTTT
The DNA here is from genome assembly GCA_014898755.1 of Handroanthus guayacan. NCBI lineage: Eukaryota > Viridiplantae > Streptophyta > Magnoliopsida > Lamiales > Bignoniaceae > Handroanthus > Handroanthus guayacan. The sequence continues at coordinate 92,139 of JACFYI010001127.1, forward strand.
GGTCCCGTTAATTTCAAATTCTCACATTTGGTCCCATAACTTTATTTTTTTCTCACATTTGGTCCTCCGCCACTGTTCCGTTAATTTTTAAACCATTCAAGCACTGTTGCCGTTAATTTCTAAAATATGAAAATTAATGGTAACAGTGCTTGAGGCATTAAAAAATTGACGGAATAGTGGCAGAGGACCAAATGTGAGAAAAAAATGAAGTTATGGGACCAAATGTGAGACAAATGAAATCAATGGGACCAAAAGTGTACACGGCCTAAGTTATGGGACCAAAATTACAATTTTCCCATATATATTATATACTTATTTTGAATGGGGTACAGTGATCTCACTTTTACAAGGGCAGAGTCGCCTTTGGTGCTTTCTCCCATGTTCAAAATTTTAAGTCAGTTTATAAATTACTCACGTTATTTTACCCTTTGAGGCATCTTTTCAAGCCTATATGACAGAAAGAAATGGTATGTCCCTCTTCCCAAACCCCCCAACGAGGGAGCTATAACAAGACAAATTTTATTCTACGTCAAACAAGCCAAGGATCTCAAGTAAATTTATAAGTTACTCATCCTCTCTTGCCCTTATAAAGGTACCTTTAATTTCGAGACAAAACACTCCACAAAATGCTTAATGACAAGACAATATATAAATGTCGTCAAGCAACAATGCTCATAAATTGACCCAAGATCCTTAACTCCTTCAATGTAGAACAATACATCGTATACCATCCACCCTCATGTCCATTGCATCCTACTCTTCAAGATAGAGTTATTGCATGCCTGGCTTGTACGTAGTTTGCAAACTTGTAATTTAAGTATATTCTTATCTGTAGAGTCGGGAGTTTCTCCTTTTATAGTGATTTTTCATCTAATAACATTTTTTTTCTTTTTTGTATAGCAGATTAAACTACATGTTGTAGTTAAAAGTGGAAAGGAACCTTGATTAACAAACAGATGCTAGCTATTACGCATGCCATGCAGCAGGCCTGCAGGTGTATCAAGACTAAACATTTCAGTCTCTGGATAAGACTCAAGGAACGAATCTATGGTAACCGGATTGGAAGATTAATGGAATAACACTTTAAGTGTTTTCCTTTAAGAATCCCTGCTGCACCGTAAATATATATGAATTATTACGAATCAGATTCGCTAAGAAAATGACGTTGAGGATTCTTTGATAGCACTATCAAGAAATAAGACAGAGAAAGACCATGAAGTTCCAAGAAACAGTGGCCCCCCTTCGGTCCTTCATCCCAGTGCATGTCGTAATCAAGTCAAATACAACGAAAGGATTCCAAAACCGTCAATGCTATTAGGATAACTCTTCTTCCCCTCCCCACTCCCTACTCCCCATTCCCCCTATAAATACGTCCCCTCTCATTGCCTTCTCCATCACTCGGCATAGTTTCTCTTCAATAACATATAACCCAAAAAGGAGCTATAAGCAAGAATGGCAACAAGAGCTGCTCACATCATCCCCATTGACGACAACGTCATGAATCTTGCTCGTTTCGCAGTCCGTGAATATAACAAAACGGTTTCTCATCTTATACCCTCCCTTTTTCATTCTTTTAAGGGATAATTACCTCTGCACCCCGGAGATTTGACATAATCACTACAACACCCCGGAGGTTTGAATATGTATTATTACATCCTCTATCTTTAGTTCAACTAATGCATAATTACAATTAAACCCCTTGAGCTGACGCTAATTATGATTACACTAGGATTTTCAGGGGGCTTAATTGTAGTTATGCGACAGCTAAACTAACAGTAGGGGTATAATGATTATTATCCAAACCTTACAAAGTGTTTTGATAATTACGCCAAATCTTGGGGGTGTAGAAATAATTATCTCTTCTTCTTATGTTGTTTTAAGGATATAATGAAGATTTGAGGTATTTAATCGGATCCAAATGATATTTGGCTTTTGTGGTGGTTACAGCATAACAGTTTGGAATTTAAGGGGGCGTGGAGTGCGACAGTCCAGCGACTGGACGACGGGAAGAGTTATGCGATTAAGCTGGAGGCTGCCGATGAGGACGAGAGTAATAAATATGAGGCCAAGGTGCTCGTGATGCCGAGGGGCGACAAAGCTCTTGAAGAATTCAATCCCCTGCTCCAGTGCCAGGCTTGAAATTTCCAGCTTCTTTGTGTATCAGATTATAGTGCTGGTTTCTAAAATAAAACTCGTTATGGAGTGATTATAATAATGAATAATTTGTGCATCAGTGTTTATTAGAACTAGCAACTGTAGCACACTCGATGTATGTGTTTAAATTTATAATTAAATAAAATTATAAATATTTTATGTTAAGAAGTATTTATTTTCTTAATCTTTAAATATTTTACTTGAATTTATTATATAGAGTAACATGATTCAAAAATAAATTTGGAAAGAATAAAGCTTGAAGAAAAAATTATACTTGGAGGAAAAAAGGTAAAAGTAAATATTTAAAAAGCAAATATAAATATATTTTTTTTACATTATCTTTAAAAACAACCTTATAATTATCTTTTAAGAATAGGGTTAATTTCGTCAATTCATCTAAAAATATACCAAAATAACTATCTTAGGGTCTCATGTTTATATATAGTATAGATGATACAATATTTAAAAATTTATTTACACGATATTTTCATTTTTTAAATAAATAAAAGTTTTAATATCTTTATTATTTTTCGATTAATGTTTGCATTATTTTGGAAATTTACAACACTTTTTATTATTTTATAGTGTTTTATTTAACTTTTGGAAGTTTTTGATACTACAAATAAAATTACAAGGCAAGTACTTTTTTTAAAATTTATTTCTTGCTAGATTTATTTTATAAATATTGAAATATAATTTCTTGTCAAAACTATTATCATACTATAAAAGTAAGTGCTATTTTAGTTAAAAAAACAATAATAATAATTATTAGAAATCCAATATTTTTATTTTTTCTTAAAAAACAATTTGATGATCTTTATTATGCTATCCCCAAGTGCCTATTTTTTCGAGAGGGGTATTTGGCTTTTTTCATTTCACAAGGGGCTAACTGTAGTTTGTCTTAATATTATATCAAATTAGAAATGGGCAAAATAGACTTTTCATGATGAAATTCACTTTCCTAATTGCACTTCACGTGCATGAATGCCATGGTTGGATGGATGGGGTGTAATGCCTTTTTTTTAAAAAAAAAAATTTGGGAGGTATAATGCCTTTTTTTCCTTTTTTTTTTCTCTTTAGGGGGTTATTTTACCTTTTTCCTATTTCAAGGGGGTTAATTGCAACTTACCCCAGAAACAAGGTATACGCGACTTGTATGCATATAAATGACACAAGCAATAATTCCAAAATGGAAATATGGGTTTCGACTATTGCTCTTTCCTTTTGCTTGATCCGAACTTATTAGCTAATTAACAAAATTAGGTTTAAATGCTTGATAGTTTATATACAATAGCCGTTTTATGTTTAAAATGACATTTGGAATACCAATTTCATATTTCTAACAATATCCTTAAACTGCAACAATCTTTTAATATTTTAATGCAACCATCTCTCACTTCCAATTTCAAATAACATTTTAGATTACGTAGAAACTGAATGCAAAATTACAAGTTGATCCAAAAGAGACTATCATTGAATGGAAAAAATTAGACTGCAAAATACTAAACAAAAAACAAAAAAATGAACTAGCTAGAGATTGACTATATATGTTCATTGGCAAACAAATGTTGGGAAAATTACAAACAAATATTGTTTGCATTTTGGGAAATTTAAACTCAAGTTCATTATTCCAAAATAACCCTTTATATTTCAAAATATCACCAAAAGCGATCTCTACATAAGAAAGTATGATAATTGAATATAAAAATAATTTTATATAATTATCATCCCAAAATAAGTTCTATATTAAAACTGGAGATAAAGACTACTAAGATTATACGAAAAAATAAACCTAAATTCTTTCTTATGGACGTGAATTTCATAATAAATTTGTTACTCTGAGTAGAATTGCATGTATAAAATTATTAAAAACCATGTTCAAACTTGAAAATTGCTCAACTGGGGAAAAAGGTAAGTTGCATAAAACCCTCCTGTGAAAAAAGTCAATTAACACATAAACCCTCGTATAATTAAATATGTTGCAAAACCCCCTCATGTCTTTCTTCAAAAATGACGCTTATATAACCATTTTTGGCGCATGACTCTCACACTTGCTTTTGCTGGCGATCCCTGGTGATTAACGTGTAGCTGGTTACGCCTCGCTGAACTGGGGAAGACTTGCTGTGATGGAGGCTTACTGAACTGGAGACTTGTTGAATTTAATTCAGAATTCAGTTGTGGGTGCTATCCTCCTTTTCTAACGATAGTTGTCTTTGTAATTTAGATAGGTAATGCTGTACGTAGAGATATCAAACGAGCCGGTCCGCACCGTCCTGGCCTGCAAAACCGTTTAGCCTGGGCTTAAATAGTTCGAGCGTTAAACGGGCCAGGCCGAAAATGTGTTTTGAGAGGCTCGGCCCGTAAGCCCTACTAATAATAGGTCCAGGCCTAAACGGACTTGGGTTAAACTGGTTGGGCTAAACGGGCCTTAAACGATTTGGGCCGGGCCAAACTATTTACTTATTTATTTTTTAATATTTACACTCTAAATTTTCTTTTTTTTATTTTTTCATTTTTAATTTTTTTTTTTAAATTTAATCGACTTATACGGTCCAGTTCAGGACCAGACCGCATACGGGTCAAACAAAGGAAAAATTGCAATTTTGGTCCCATAACTTAGGCCTTGTACACTTTTAGTCCTATTGATTTTAATTGTCTCACATTTGGTCCCATAACTTCATTTTTTTTCTCACATTTGGTCCTCTGCCACTGTTCC
>JACFYI010001127.1:108316-123739 GCA_014898755.1 Handroanthus guayacan
TTCACCGAGGTGTCCGATCATACATGCAAGGCTAGTTTGGGGAGGAATTTGGCTTACTAAACCCGGATATATAATCGCTTTTAACATCGATCATACGTTGAAGAAGATAGGTACAAGGAAGGTCAAGTAGGATGGGGCTATTCGTTGAACATAAGAATTTGAGGGATTTATTCTCTTTTGTTTGAATTTGTGAAGCATGCATATGAAATTATTGTGTGATTTGAAATTTTCATTTGTGCATTTATATGTTTTAATCTACTGGTAGAAAATTGTAATTAGGTGAGAAGAATTCAAGGTTGGGCTCTTCAAATTAAAGGTGAGTAATTTGTAGGAATTTTAATCTTGAAAAAAACATACTATAGATTATAAAAATGCATAGGGACGAATCTACTTTAGAAAGTGGTGTCTAGAAGAAAATGTGAGTTTCTGTAAAGTTTGATCTTTAAAGTCTTCGGATGTATTAGATGATTATAATAATAATAATAATAATTAAAGGGACTTTAGTGTAATCATGAGGAATTATGGGAATATTGGAAGTTTTATATATTATGTTTGGGCAAATAGAGACATATATGTTTATATAATCTGAAAAGATGATTACAGATTTGGATCTTTAAATAAAAAATAATAATAAAAAAATTATATATGTGTGTATGTAGAGGTGTGTGTGTGTGTGTGTGTGTTAAAATGATAAAAATAAGAAGAAATTGGTCTCGGGCTTAGATGGTTTGATAAAAGGGATAGAGATTTTGATTATAAAAGATTATGGAATGGACTAAGGGATTTGTATAATAATAAATGATGTAAAATTATGCCTTAATGATATTACAATTTCTATATACGAAATTGTTGGTATTGAACATCTTTGAGACCTTGGTTAAGGAATATTTAAATTATGTCATGGTTTGATCTCTTATGTATTTGTATAACCCTTGAGGACGCTCTTGGGAAGTTAACAGAGCTCTAATGATAAGGCATATCGGGACGGTAACGGATCGTTCGATATTTGGGATGCCTAATTTGTATTTGTATATTTATCCAACCAAAGTGGCCATATGGTTTGGAATTGGAGAAATAAGGATTTGTATTTGTATATGTATAAGGGGTTATAAGGTTGGAATTTAAGATTTTATTTCATGACATAATGTAACATGAATATGTTTAAATTCTAAAAAAAAATAAATAAATAAATATATATATATATATAAAATGCTACTCTTCTACATATGAAACACTAAAAGAAATTGGGTAAGTATCGTTTCAAGATTTCAATTTCTCAAATTATTCACTAAGTCAGTAGACTTAACCCTTATTTACAAAATGTGCAGATTTAGCTCCTAACGAAGAGTTTGCTATCTTTTGAAGACCTTAGATTTTAGATGAGCAAAGATCCAAGGGTGAAAATTAATATGTGAAGATGGAAGATTTGGGATGATGCTGGGAATATATATAGTAGATTGTAATATATATAATTATTATATGATTTGATGTACTTCGTATTAGATACAAATTTTGTGCTTGTATTAGTTGGTTTCATTATATGAAGTATTTTGGCTATCCACATAGAATGGATATTTAGAGTGAGAATATTGAAACTCAAGTTACGAAAATGAAAAAAAAAATTCCTATAATTCCACTTTGTTATCTTTTGGTTTGAAAATGTGATTTTTTGGATAGCTGCAAAATTTGAGCAAAAAAAAAAAAAAATAAGCATTACGTTAAACATGGACAAAATACTTTGCAAATATCATTCACTGAAAAGCATTGGATTGATACATGCATTGTTTCTTGTGAGAATTCCATAAAGCACAATATGCCAACGTGCATGGAAATGTCACGGTTTTGCATGCAAACAAGAATGTTATGTTATTAATTATCCTTATAACTATATTATGACAAGAGCTTGAATGACAAATTAAGACTTGTTGCATGGTTTGCACTTATAATGCAAGTATTCCAAATACTCAAAAGCATTTTGGAAATTTTCATATGTAAAATTCTGCACCCATATTGAATATATATATACATGTCTACAGCGGGTCTCCACAGTGTATATATATTTTGTATTTTTAAAGTAGGGGAGAATTAAATATTATGAAATCTTAAATGTGGGATCAAATTATGTGTGTGTGTGTGTGTGTGTGTGTGTGTGTTATTAAAAGCAAAATTTTTATATATTATACAATTATTTTGAGGGGGTCAAGTGGCCTCAAACTTAAAGGGTGGAGCCATCCTTCTTGTTGTCTCATATGTTTAGAATCATAAATTAATTTATAAATTACTCACACTTTTTCATTCTTCGATGCACCTTTTAATTTAGGACTCTATGTTAGAAAGAGAGAGTATATGTCTCTTCCCAAATCCCTTGATTAGGAAGCTATGACAATACCAAAATTTATTCCACATCAGACAAGCCGAGAATCTTAAGTCAATTTATAAGTTATTCATTCTCTCTTGCCCTTTAAGATATCTTTTCGGGACAAAAACACCCTGCGGGATGTTTAACAATGGGACAATACATAAATGCAATCAAGCAACAATACTCATAAATTGACTCAAGACTCTCAACTCCTTCGATACAGAACAACACATCATATACCATCCACCATCAAGTCTATTGCATAATATTTATGAAGATAAAGAAAGAATATGAAGGCCCAAAAATAGTGGTCCCTTCCATCATTCATAGCACCACACGTTTTAATTAAACAAATGAAATACAAACAAAGGATTCCAAAACCATCAATGCTAACAGGATAACATTATAAATATCTCCCCTCTCGTTGCCTTCTCCATCACACACAAATGATTCCACAACATTATTTTACCTTCCTGATTAGGGATGTCAGGATCATCTTCAAATTTCATGTGAACAAGTGAATTTAAATGAGAAAATTTATTGAAAATACCATTTTTCCAAGAATAAATTCAAATCAATTTAATAACCATTTTCCACGAACCATTTATGCATTTAACCAGCTATTAGCTTCTTCAAGCAACTACCCTCTAGTTAACTTCTACAAGTTAACAAAATCAAAACTAATGAGATAAATACAATAATTAAACTGGAGATAAAAACTTCTAATACTCTATGAAAAAATGAAACCTAAATTGTTTCTTATGGACGTGAATTTCACAATAAATCAATTACTTTGAGTAGAATTGCAAGGATAAAATTGTCAAAAACCATGTTCCAACTTGAAAATTGCTCAACTGGTGAAAAAAGTAAAACATGAGCATTGTACAATCTACAGATGCAATTAAACAAAATCTTTAAACTTGTTTAAGCCGTGTTTTCGCGGCATCTCTTCATTCTTTCTAATAATTGTTATTCTAATCACAAGAATGACATTAGAAATACCGAAAAATGCCAAATAACATAACCCATCATAGACCAGTCATTCAATATTATAGTGATGATATCTAGTGTTATCTCACACATTCAGAATCTTAAATTAGCATACGAACTACTTACTCTCTTTTACCTTTCAAGGCATCTTTTCAGAACTATATGTTTGAATGAGATGGTGTGTGTCCCTTGCCAAGCCTCCAACTAGGAAGCTATGAGAATACCAAATTTTATTTCACATCAGAGAAGCCGAGCATTTTGAGTCAATTTATAAGCTATTCATCCTCCTTCAGAACAAAACTCCTCACAGGATGCATAACGACATGATAATACATAAATGCAATCAAGCCTTAGTACTCATAAACTGACTCAAGACCCCAACTCTTTCAATGTAGAACAACACATCGTATATCATCTACCCTCAAGTCTATTGTATTCTGTTCATCAAGATAGAGAAAGAACATAAAGTCCAAAAAGCGGTGGCCCCCTTCCATCCACCATCTCACTGCACGTTGTAAACAAGTCAAATACAAACAAATGATTCCAAAACCATCAATGTCGCTAGGCTAACTCTTCTTTCCCTCCCCACTCCCCATTCCCCCTATGAATACCTCCCCTCTCGTTGCCTTCTCCATCACTCTCTTCAATAACATAGAAACCAAAAAGGAGCTATAAGCAAGAATGGCAACAGGAGCGGACCCGATGCCAGGAGACTGGTTCAGCATCGACATCAACGACAACGTCAAAAATCTTGGTCGTTTTGCAGTCGATGAACATAACAGAAAGGAGGTTTCTCTTCTTAATATATCTTCCCTTTTTAATTCTTCTTAGGGATAACTACCACTACACCTCTAAAATTTGACATAATTACTAAAATACTATGAGAATTTGAATAAGTAGCATTACACCCTTTGTCTTTAGTTTAACTAACGTGTAATTACAATTACACTTCTTGAGCTTATGCTAATTATGATTACAACAAGATTTTCAAGGGGCATAATTGCAGTTATACATTAGCTAAACTAACAATAGAGTTGTAATAATAGTTATCCAAACCTTACGGAGTGTTTTGATAATTACGTCAAATCTCAGGGGTGTAGAAATAATTATCTCTTCTTCTTATGTTGTTTAAGAATACAATGAAAATTTGAGGTGCTTAATCGGATCCAAATGATATTGGCTTCTGTGGCGGTTACAGCATACCCACTTGGAATTTAAGAAGGTGACAAATGCGCTGGAGCAGTTAGTGGCGGGAACGAATTATCGTTTAACGATTGAGGCTGCCGATGGGGGGGAGAATAAACTTTATGAAGCCCTGGTGTTCGTGTCGCTGACGAACGTCAAAGAACTTGAAGATTTCAAGCCCCTCCTCCGGGCCCAGGCTTGAAATTTCCAGCTTCTTTGCGTATCAGATTATTGGTTTCTAAAATAAAACTAGTCATGAAGTGATTATAATAATGAATAATTTGTGCTTCAGTGTTTATGAAAAACTAGGCACTATGAAAAACTAGTCACTGTAGCACACTCGATGTATGTGGTTAAATTTGTAATTTAATAAAATTATACTTATTTTTATGTTAGATAGTATTAATATTCTTAACTTTTTAAATATTTTACTTGAATTGATCATATAGAATAACATGATTCAAAAATAAATTTGGAAAGATTTAAGTTTAAAGAAAAAATTATACTTGGAGAAAAAAAATGATAAAAGTAAATATTAAAAAGGCTAATTAAAAAATATATATATTACATTATCTTTAAAAACAACCTCTTATTAATTTTTTAAAATAGGATCAATTTTATCAACTCATCTAAAAATATACCAAAATATTTATCTAAGGATCTCATCGTTTTATACAAAGTATAGATGACATAATATTTCTTGGCAATAACTATCTCAACACCCCCGATCTTTGAGCTAGTTAACTACAGAAGTGTCCTTGTCATGTTCAACTAAAAATTTAGCAGAGTTTATGTAATATTACAATCAAACCCCTAAAAATCTAATATATTGACTAGAACATTACACGTAAAATCCTATTAATCTAACATGTTTAATTTTTTTCCAAAGGTTCTAATTATAATAGAAGTTGTCAATTGAAACAACGATATGAGTATTATTGTAATTTCACCAACCACATGAAGTGTTTTTATAACTAGGCTAAAACTCAGGAAGTGTCGAGGTAATAATCCCTATTTCTTACCTCTTTCACAATTGGAGTGCCTTGCTCCACAGACCCCATCCTGAATAAACCAAAATGGCATCAACCAGTTGTTCTCATGTTTGATTGCCACTGCATGATGTACCACGGAATTGCTTTGAGGTACAAATCCGATGGCACTGTCAAGAACACATATAACGGCTCGGAACTGCATGCGGATCAAATCTACTTCTTCTACATGACCAAACTCATCATCATTCTATACACCAATAATAAAAAACCAATGAGTTTTACATGAGAAGTGATGTAAGGGCAAAGTTCTAGCAAGAAAAGTTAGAATTGAAGATATCGTTGATCGTAAAACACCCAGCTCATAACATGAACAGGGGGTAATCTGAATGCAAAATTGCAAGTTGATCCAAAAGAGACTACAATATGGAAAAAGTTAGGCTAAAAAAAAAAAAAAAAACCAAACAGACCCAGAACAAAAACCAAAAACAAAAAAAAAAAAAAGGAAAATGAACTGGAGATTGACCATATTTATTGGCAAACAAATATTGGGAAAATTACAAGCAAATATTGTTTGCATTTTGGGAAAATTAAATCCAAGTTCATTATTCCAAAATACCTCTCTATATTTGAAAATATTACCAAAAGAGATCATTATACATAAGAAAGTATAATAATTAAATATAAAAATAATTTTATATAATTATCATCCCAAAATACCGTTTAAACCAAAGGTAAAGACTACTAATAGTATATGAAAAAATAAACCGAAATTGCTTCTTATGGACATGAATTTCATAATAAAATAGTTACTTTGCGTAGAATTGCATGTATAAAATTGTCAAAAACCATGTTCAAACCTGAAATTGCCCAAAATCCCCCGAGAAAAAAGTCAATTAGCACATAAACCCTCTCGTGTAATTAAATATATTGCAAAACTACCACGTGTTTTTTTCAAAACTACCACGTCTCACACATGCTTTTGCTAAGAGTATTGTTGAGAGGAATTAATTACTTATTTTGTGCATCATTGATTTCTTATTGCATTAGTCAAGCACATTTTTGTGTGTGAGGTGGATTGCATTGGTATATTGCATATATTGCATTAGTTCAATATTGCTGCCGTATTGCGTGATTGAATGAGTGCTAATTGCGACGACTATGACCTTCTCTTTGAATCTGGATTGGCTCTGCTTACCTCCAACCATGTTACATAGAAAATGAAAGAATTATATATTATTTTTCTTTTAATTAACTGATTCCATTTTTCGTTATATGCGTAAACACAAATTAATGTCATATTTTATGACCTTAAATTAACTCACAAAGCAAAGTGGACAATCATTCATTTCTCAAGATCTTATAATGGCTAACACACACACACACATGCACATATATATATATATATATATTTTCCAGCCAAAAAAACATATATATATGTATATATCTTGAAAATCCTTTGTTTACTTTTTTATTTCTTCTTTTGCTATGGACCACGCCATGCATTGTATTGATGAAGAAACTAATTTAAGCTTTGAAAAATCGTTTTTTATGGAGAAGAGTTCTTTTCCATAAACTTTTATGAAATATGAAATCTTGATCTTCTCAAGTAATATATTTTCTTCGACTTTGTGAGTTTGTATATATAGGATCACCCTTTTACAATACTAATATAGTCTGTCTTTCCATTTAATTTGTCCTTACGAATTTCCATACATACGTGCTATGCCAAGGAAAGATCGCAAAAAAGTAGTGAGCCATCTACAATAAGCACAAACAAATGTCATTGTGCGTAGCACAGTGGGCCCTTTTTCTAGTATCTATATCTATACTATATAGAAAGAAGACTCCTATATTAGCACATTTGCCCTTTATTTAAAATTAAAAAAATCATTAAAGAAAATTATCAATTAAAGGATAAATCTATACATTCTTACCAAAATTGGCAGTTCCATACCATTTTTCAGAATTTCCAAATTTATTCTCTTTCAAGATCCAAAACTTACACTGAAATAAGGATATGTTTTGAAATGTGCAAATAAATTAACTTCAACATTAGAAAACGTCTTAGAGGGTGTTTGGCTAAAGCTTATTTAAAATATCTTATAAGTTCCTACATCTTATAAGATGTTTTTGGAGCTTATAAGATGTTAGATCTTATTTTAAAAATAAGTTGTTAAAGTATTTGGATAAAATAATACCTTTTAGCTTATAAGATATTAGTAATGACATTGTTGTAATTAAAATGATTAAAAATGAAGGTAGATGGTAAGATCTTAAAAATAAATTAGGACCTCCTTACTTTTTTAAACAGAACCTATAAGCTCCTAACATCTTATTTTTGGAGCTGAAAAGATCTTTTTTGAAAAATTTTACCAAACACTTCATAACACCTTATAAGCTTCATCTTATAAGCTCTTAAACATCTTATAAGATGTTTTAAGAGCTTATAAGCTCACCCAAACACCCTCTTAGTCATAGGCAAAAAGGAACTTCTAAATCTAAACATTGTACTTTTTAGGAATTATTTCGACCATCATACACGTTATCTTTGTATAAATAATAAATTCGATCTACGTTAATTTTACAATTTAATATCTTATCTATCCCAAATTCTTCGAATATTGTTTCTTTCATGATTTTAGAATGTATGTTAATTATGTGATATATCAAGATCAATGTTATGTTTACATAATGGTATGTAAATATATAAATGAATTATGAAGAAATTGACTTTTATGATAGGTATACATGTGCAAAGGAATTGTACATATTTAAATTAAATGTATATATTTTTTTTTCAATAAAAATAATAGCCTGCAAAATTCATGCACACGAGTATCGCATGCTTATGGATTACTAGTAATAATATATAAATATATATTATATATTTGTTTTGAGTGGGATCAAGTAACCTCACTCTTACAAGGGTGGAGTAACCTATGGTGCTGTCTCATACATTTGGAATCTTAAGTCAGGTTATAAGCTACTCACGCTCTTTGAGGCACATTTTCAGGACTATATGACAAAAAGAAACAGTATGTATTTCTTCCCAAACCCTCAACTGGGGAGCTATAACAAAACTAAATTTTATTCCGTATCAGACGAGTCAAGGATCTCAAGTCAAATTATAAGTTACACATCCTTTCTTACCCTTCAAGGTACCTTTTTCAGGACAAAACACTCCATGGGATGTTTAATGATAGGACAATACATAAATGCCGTCAAGCAACAATGCTCATAAATTGATCCAAGACCCTTTAACTCCTTCAATGTAGAACAACATACCATCCAGCCACAAGTCCATTGCATCCTATTCTTGAAGATAGAGATATTGCATGTCTGGCTTGTACGTCATTTGTAGACTTGTAACTTAAGTTTATTCTTATCTATAGAGTCGGGAGTTTCATATAATAACATTTTTTTTTTCTTTTTTGTATAACAAATTAAACTACATGTTGCTGTTAAAAGTGGAAAGGAACCTTAATTAAAAAACAGATGCTAGCTGTTACACATGCCATGCAGCAGGTGTATCAAGACTAGACATTAATTTGATTCTTCAGATAAGACTCAGGAACGAATCTATGGTAACCCCTAACCGGATTGGAAGATTAATGGAATAACGCTTTAAGTATTTTCTTTTAAGAATTCCTCTTGCACTATAATTATATATGAATTATTATGAATCAGATTCGCTAATATATTAAGAAAATGATGTTGAGGATTCTTTCATAGCACTATGAAGAAAAAAGACAGAGAAAGAACATGAAGCTCCCCAATCCCCCTATAAATATCTCCCCTCTCATTGCCTTTTCCACCACTCGCCATACTTTTCTCTTCAATAACATAGAAACCGAAAAGGAGCTATAAGCAAGAATGGCAACAGGTGCGGACCCGATGCCAGGAGGCTGGAACAACATCAACATCGATGACAACGTCAACAATCTTGCTCGTTTCGCAGTTGATGAACATAACAGAAAGCAGGTTTCTCTCCTTATATCCTCCCTTTTTCATTCTTCTTAGGGTTAACTACCACTACACCCCTAGAATTTGACATAATTACTAAAATACCCTGGAAATTTGAATAAGTATCATTACACCCTTTGTCTTTAGTTTAACTACCGTATAATTATAATTACGCTCCTTGAGCTTATGCTAATCATGATTGCAACAGGATTTTCAAGGGGGCGTAATTGTAATTATACATCAGCTAAACTAACAATAGGTTTGTAATAATAGTTATAAACCTTGTGGAGTGTTTTGATAATTAAGCCAAATCTCAGGGTTGTAGAAATAATTATCCCTTCTTCTGATGTTGTTTAAGAATACAGCAAGAATTTGATCGAGGTACTTAATCGGATCCAAATGATATTGGCTTCTGTGATGGTTACAGACTACACAATTGGAATTTAAGAGGGTGACAAATGCAATGGCGCGGATAGTGGCGGGAACGAATTATCGTTTAACGATTGAAGCTGCCGATGGGGGGGAGAATAAATTTTATGAAGCCCTGGTGTTCGTGTCGCTGACGAACGTCAAAGAACTTCAAGATTTCAAGCCGCTCCCCCTGGCCCAGGCTTGAAATTTCTAGCTTCTTTGCGTATCAGATTATAGTGCTGGTTTCTCAAATAAAACTAGTCATGAAGTGATCACAATAATGAATAATTTGTGCTTCAGTGTTTATGAAAAACTAGTCACTATAGCACACTCGATGCATGTGGTTAAATTTGTAATTTAATAAAATTATACTTACTTTTGTTTTAGATAGTATTAATACTCTTAACTTTTTAATATTTTACGTGAATTGATCATATAGAATAACATGATTCAAAAATAAATTTGGAAAGATTTCAGTTTAAAGGAAAAATTATACTTGGAGAAAAAAATGATAAAAGTAAATATTAAAAAGGCCAATTAAAAAATATAAATATTACATTATCTTTAAAAACAACCTCTTATTAATTTTTTAAAATAGGATCAATTTTGTCAACTCATCTAAAAACATACCAAAATATTTATCTAAGGAGCTCCTCGTTTTATACAAAGTATAGATGACATAATATTTATTGGGAATAACTATCTCAACACCCCCTGATCTTTGGGCTAATTAATTACAGAAGTGTCCTTGTCACGTTCAGCTCAAAATTTAATAGAATTCATGTAATATAAAAATCTAATATATTGACTGGAACATTACACGTAAAATCCTGTTAATCTAACATGTTTAACTTTTTCCAGAGGTTCTAACTGTAATGGAAGCTGTCAATTGAAACAACGATATGAGTATTATTGTAATTTCACCAACCACATGAAGTGCGTTTATAACTAGGCTAAAACTCAGGAAGTGTCGAGGTAATAATCCCTATTTCTTACCTCTTTCACAATTGGAGTGCCTTGCTCCACAGACCCCATCCTGAATAAACCAAAATGGCATCAACCAGCTGTTCTCCTGTTTGATTGCCACTGCATGATGTACCACGAATTTCTTTGAGGTACAAATCCA
This sequence comes from Handroanthus guayacan, assembly GCA_014898755.1. Classification (NCBI taxonomy): domain Eukaryota; kingdom Viridiplantae; phylum Streptophyta; class Magnoliopsida; order Lamiales; family Bignoniaceae; genus Handroanthus; species Handroanthus guayacan. The sequence continues at coordinate 119,343 of JACFYI010001127.1, forward strand.
ATTGCACTATCAAGAACGCATATAACGGCTCGGAACCCCACTTGGTTTAGTATGAAATTTCCCAGTTTTGAGATGCACAAACTTGTCTTGGTTTAATTGCATGCGGATCAAATCTACTTCTTCTACATGACAAAACTCATGAATAAGAACATCATTCTATACACCACACATAATTAAAAACCAGTGAGTTCTACATGAAAAGTGATTTAAGGGCAAAGTTCTAGCAAGAAAAATTAGAATTGAAGATATCATTGATGGTAAAACACCCAGCGCTCATAGCATGAACAAGGGGTAAACTGAATGCCAAATTACAAGTTGATCCAAAAGAGACTACAATTGAATGGAAAAAGTTAGGCTGCCCGAAAAAAAAAAAAAACACAAGAAAAAAAAAAGAAAAAAGCCAAAAGCCAAAAACCAAAAAGAAAAAAATGAACTGGAGATTGACTATGTTTATTGGCAAACAAATATTGGGAAAATTACAAACAAATATTGTTTGCATATTTGGAAAAATTAAACCCAAGGTCATTATTCCAAAATACCTCTCTATATTTGAAAATATTACCAAAAGAGATCGCAATACATAAGAAAGTATGATAATTGAATATAAAAATAATTTTATATAATTATCATCCCAAAATACCGTTTAAACCGGAGGTAAAGACTACTAATAGTATATCAAAAATAAACCTAAATTGCTTCTTATGGACCTGAATTTCATAATAAATTAGTTACTTTGAGTAGAATTGCGTGTATAAAATTGTCAAAAAACATGTTCAAACTTGAAATTGCCCAAACCCCCTTGCACAATTAGCGCATAAACCCCCTCGCACAATTAAATATATTGCAAAACGCCCTCGTGTTTTTTTCAAAAATGACTCTGATATACCCATTTTTGGCGCATGACTCTAGTCTCGCACGTGCTTTTGCTAAGAGTATTGTCGAGAGGAATTAATTACTTATTTTGTGCGTCATTGATTTTTTATTGCATTAGCCAAGCACATTTTTGTGTGTGAGGTGGATTGCATTGGTATATTGCATTAGTTCAATATTGCTGCTGTATTGCATTATTGAATGAGTGCTAATTGCATGATTAGCTCTGCTTACCTCCAGCCATGTTACATAGAAAATGAAAGAATTATATATTATTTTTCTTTTAATTAACTGATTCCATTTTTTGTTATATGCGTAAACACAAACTAATGTCATATTTTACGACCTTAAATTAACTCACAGAGCAAAGTGGATAATCATTCATTTCTCAAGATCTTATAATGGCTAATATATATATCTTGAAAATCCTTTGTTTACTTTTTTATTTCTTCTTTTGCTATGGACCACGCCATGCGTTGTATTGATGAAGAAACTAATTTAAGCTTGAGAAATCATTTTTTATGGAGAAGAGTATTTTTCCATAAACTTTTATGGATTATGAAATTTTGATCTTCTTCTCAAGTAATATATTTTCTTCGACTTTGTGACTTTGTATATATAGGATCACCTTTTTACAATACCAATATAATATGTCTTTCCTTTTAATTTGTCCTTACGAATTTCCATACGCAGGTGCTACGCCAAGGAAAGATAGCAAAAAAGTAGTGAGCCATCTACAATAAGCACAAACAAATGTCATTGTGCGTAGCGCGGTGGGCCCTTTTTCTAGTATCTATATCTATACTATATAAAAAGAAAACTCCGATATTGGCACATTTGCCCTTTATTTAAAAAAAAAAATCATTAAAAAAATTATCAATTAAAGGATAAATCTATACATTCTTACAAAATTGGCAGTTCCATACCATTTTTCAGAATTTCCAAATTTATTCTCTTTCAAGATCCAAAACTTACAATGAAATAAGGGTATTTTTTTAAATATGTAAATAAAACCAACCATTCTCTCTGGAGAAGTTGAAAGTGAATACCACAATTCAAGAAAAATAATGAGTTTTTAATGTATGTGTGCTACGTGTGTGAGAGAGAAGAAATTAATGGGAGCCAATTATGTATGTTTGCAATGCTTAAACTTATTTTTCGGTGAATTTTATTTTATTTTTTTTAATTCATGAAGTGTAATTATATCATGTCATTATATTTTATATATTTTTGTTTTATTTTTTTAGAATGTTTCATATATTTATTGATGGTCATTTTTCTTTTTAATTGATTTGGAGGGACCTTTAAACGATATGTTTCTTTTCTTAAAGAGCTATAGTGACAGGGAAAAAAAATTAGAAGTACTATGTTTTTTCACTCGCCCAACTTTAAGTTTTAAATTTGCTCTATTATAACATTGAGCTTCATTTGTTTTATAGGTCAAAGGTGAAGAGGATCTATTATGATGATCATGGCCTCTTGGCATTAAAGTATGAATTAATCTCATCGACTTAGTCATAGGCAAAAAGGAACTTCTAAATCTAAACATTGTACTTTTTAGGAATTATTTAGGAATTATTTCAACCATCATAAACGTTATCTTTGTATAAATAATAAATTCGATCTACGTTAATTTTACAATTTAATATTTTATCTATTCCCATTCTTGGAATGTTGGTTTTTTCATGATTTTTAAATGTATGTTAATTACATGATATGTTAAGATCAATATTATGTTTACATAATAGTATGTAAGAAGAAGATTAGTATATATAAATGAATTATGAAGAAATTGACATTTATTATGGGTACGTGTGCAAAGGAATTGAACATATTTAAATTAAATGTATATTTTTTTTCGATAAAAATAATAGTCTATAAAATTCATGCACGCGAGTATCGTGTGCTTATGGATTACTAGTAATAGTATATAAATATATATTATATATTTATTTTGAGTGGGATCAAGTAATCTAACTCTTACAAGGGTGGAGTAACCTTTGGTGTTGTCTCATACATTTAGAATCTTAAGTCAGGTTATAAACTACTTACGCTCTTTGAGGCGCTTTTTCAAGATTATATGACAAAAAGAAACAGTATGTATTTCTTCCCTAAAGCCTCGACTAGAGAGATATAACAAAACTAAATTTTATTCCACATCAGGCGAGCCTAGGGTCTTAAGTCAAATGATAAGTTACTCATCTTCTCTTACCCTTCAAGATACTTTTTTCTAGACAAATCACCGCACAGGATGTTTAATGACCGGACAATATATAAATGCCGTCAAGCAACAATGCTCATAAACTGACTCAAAACCCTCAACTCCTTCAATGTAGCACAACATATCATATACTATCCATCCTCAAGTCTATTGTGTCCTATTCATGAAGATAAGGAAATAACATGAAGGTCCAAAAATAGTGGTCCCTTCCATCCTTCATAGCACCACATGTTTTAAACAAATGAAGTACGTACAAGAAAGGATTCCAAAACCATCAATGTTAACTCGATAACTCTTCATCCCCACTGTAACACCCCGAGAATTTCCTAAATAAAATTTTGAGTCATCGATTTTCGGAACTCTGTTCGATTTCAAAATCATAAGCATCATTATATAATCAAAACATGTTTCGTGCATCCGAAAAATTTTCGAGCAAACACGTTTCATTTCCCGTCATATTTCGACCCAAAAAAAATGAGCCCAAATGACCCAATTTACAAGTCCAATTGAAGCTCAAAACATGACCCAATTTATAGCCACTTATTTTGACCAAAATTCAACCAATTGAAATTCAAAATACAAGAAAATGGCAAGGAAATCTGCAGATCAAAGCACCAGCCGTAGCAGCCCCTTTTTCTTGTGAAAGAATGACATTTTTCTATCAACCATCCACTCCTATATAGTCACTTAGCCACCCTAAGCCTACCCTAAGTGTTGGATATTGTTTTGAGGGGCTTAAAGTTTAAAGATTTTCTCATTTTTGCCCCAAAATCACTCTATAAATAAGCTCTATGGTAGACTAAAATTTCTACAGAAAATTTTACAAACTCTTTGCATTACTTGCACTTTCACTTCACAAAATTGATTTCAACACTTAAGGGGGGATTCTAGGAGTGTAAGCTCTCATCTAACACTTGGTAAGTGGTTTAAGATTAAATCTTAAGATGGTTAATGATATGTTATACGTAGAGCTTGACGTATGTATATTATATGGTTATAGGTGTTGGTTATAAGCTTTGATCGATCACATTTCGGGTTTGAACTACAAGAAGTAAGACTTATGGCTTCCTTGATCTTCTTATGAGCATATGTTCTAGTTTTTCTCCTTGAATGAATAAGCATGAGCTATTGTTTATCTTGATCTTCATTGAAATCTTACGAGCTTATGTTGTTACCGTTATTGTTTCTTGCTATTGATAAGTCTTATTCCATAACTATGTAAACCCAAAGGTTATCAAATCCTCTTGACATATATACCCATACTATGGATCGAGTTTTGAACAATGGATCGTGGACTAAGAGGGGT
>JACFYI010001127.1:123839-135752 GCA_014898755.1 Handroanthus guayacan
ATATGTTTTTTATATGCTCTGTTTGTTCTAAGCCTATATGAACGTATGAATGTTAGGCCCTGGGAATTTTCAGGGATATCAGATTGGGCGATATCGGATCGATAATCTGAGCCCTTAGGAATTCCTGTATGTTGGATAACTCGGAGGGATCCTGGAGGTAGGATTCCGAAGAGTTACTCCTGAGACTCGTGGTCGACCGTGCTGCGGCGACTGTGTCTCAAATATTGTATGGCTCTCCTTGAGTGACGGCTCGGAGAAGCAAAACGGAGGGATAAGGAATATATGTATGTTATATGTTGGAGCTATAAGGGTGACAGATCCACCAAACGTTTGAATCAGCCTTATAAGCTTTCTTGACATGAATGTGACATATGATTTATGATACACGTTTGTTCTATTCGTTCTATTGTTCGGAAATATTATATGAAGTCACATTCATGATTTCGTTCTTAATATGTTCCTCGTTGAATCTTGTACTCCAGTCCTATGCCATAAGTTTTACTGGGTCAGTGGACTCATGATTCCATAAATAATCTGTAGGTGCTAGGCCCGGTGGAACAGTATGATTGGATGGCTTTCCTGCTAAGAGTTTTTGTTTCCTTTTGAGATATGTAATTATAAATGATTTGGTTTAGATAGTCCTCGTTTGTAATACGACTAAGTTTAGCTGGTATTTTGGGCGTTGTAATGTATTTTGAAAATTTCCAGCTTGTATTTTGGAACATCTGAATCGTTAAGTTATGAAAATTGTGTTTTGGAAATTTCCGTTTATGGTTTTAGTTAAGTTTCGTAAGCGAGTAGCACTCTAGATTTTGGGGTGGAATGCACTGAAATCCGGGGCGTTACACCCACACCACTCCCCATTAATATCTCCCCTTTAGTTGCCTTCTCCATCACATAGAGGATTCCACAACATTATTTGCCTTTCGGACTCTCACCACTCTGGTTAGAGATGTCAAGATCATCTTCAAATTTCACGTGAATTTAAATGAGAAAATTGATTGAAAATACCATTTTTCCGAAAATAAATTCAAATCAATACTCAAAATATCATTTTCCACAAACCAATTATGCATTCAGCCAGCTATTAGCTTCTTCAGGCAATTACCCTCTAGTCAACTTCTAGAAATTAACAAAATCAAAACTAATGAGATAAATACTATATTTAAACTAGAGAGAAAAACTTCTAATACTATATTACAAAAAAATATGAAACCTAAATTATTTCTTATGGATGTGAATTTCATAATAAATCAATTACTTTGAGTAGAATTACAAGTACAAAATTATCAAGAACCATGTTCCAACTTGAAAATTGCCCAACTAGAGAAAAAGTTAAGGCACAAGCATTGTACAATCTATAGATGCAGTTGAGCAAAATCTTTAAACTCGTTTAAGTCTTGCTTTCGTGACATATCTTCATTCTTTCTAATAACTATTATTCTAATCACGAGAGGATAAAATTGCACATATTCGAAAAAGCCAAATTACATAACCCATCACAAACCAGTCATTCAATACTATAGTGATGATATCCAGTGATGTCTCATGCATTCAGAATCTTAAGTTAGCTTATAAACTACTTACCTTCTTTCACTTTTCAATACACCTTTTAGGAAAATATGTCAGAACAAGAGAGCATCTATCTCTTCCCAAGCACCCCATGTAGGAAGCTATAACAATACCAAATCTTATTCTACATCAAACGAGCTGAGGATCTTAGATCAGTTTACAAGCCACTCACCTTCTCTTACCCCTGAAAATACTTTTTTGAGGCAAAACTCCTCATAGAATGCTTAACGACGGGACAATACATAAATGCAGCCAAGCCTTAGTGATCATAAACTCTTTCGATGCAGAACAACATATCGTACACCATCCACCCTCAAGTCTGTTGCATCCCATTCATCAAGATTGAGAAAGAGCATGAATGTCCAAAAATAGTGGCCCCCTTCCTTCATACCAATAGACGTTTTAAACAAGTCAAATACAAACAAAGGATTCCAAAATCACCAATGTTACTGCAAAAACTTTGTCTAAGCATTCGTGTTTTAGGGCAATAAATATCCAGCAACTAATAAATAGTAAGCCTATGCTTTGATTCTTAATTGGATCCAGTATGCAAAGCAATAAACTCATTGGAGAACTATAGAAGAGTATTTTCCCCTAAACTTTTATGGATTATGAAATTTTGATCTCCTTTTCTTCTCAAGTAATATGTTCTATTCGAGTTTGTGAGCATGTGTGTTTATCTATATATGTGTGTGTGTGATCACCTTTTCACAATACTAATATAATATGTCTTTCCTTTTAATTTTGTCCTAAGGATTTTCGTACGTAGGTGATATGCCAAGGAAAGACAGCAGAAAAGTAGTAAGCAGTCTACATTAAACACAAACAAATATGTATGTAATCTAAATATATATACACACATAAAATCGTTGTTTGAAAAAGGTTCAGCGGGCATGGCACTGCGCATACGGTGTTGGGCTCTTTCCTAGCATCTAGCTATCTATATTATATTATATAAAAAGAAACCTATTTTTGTCTCACAATTGGCAGTTATTGCTCCTGTATTGACACATTTGCCCTTTATTCTTTTTTAAAAATCGATAAAGAAAACCATTAATTAAAGGATAAATCTGTACATTCCGGCCAAAATTGGCCGCTCTCATACCATTTTTTAGAATTTCCAAATTTATCCTCCTTCAAGATCCAAAACTTACAATGAAATAAGAGTATTTTTCGAAATATGAAAATAAATTAACTCTCACGTTAGAAAAACTAACCTATTCTCCCGAAGAAGTTGAAACTGAATACCCATGACTCAAGAAAATGCCTTATTCTGGTTGCAAATTGAAGAGTTCTGTCATCTTCCTCTCATTCATTTGACGGTTGGTTAATTTAAGAAATGATGAGTTTTTAATATTTTTTTGAATGTGGACAATGTGTACGTGTGCTATGTGTGTGAGAGAGCCTGAATATTTTTGAAAAATTACTAATTTGACCATTGCAATCTGGTTGTTGCTATTTTCTCCATAAAAAGCACAACGAATTCAACACTTTTCATCACTCTTGCACCTCTCATTAATTGTGGCATCATCAAGCAATTCTATGAGCATCAATTTTGAAGTGTAGGAAGAAAAAATGTAAGTATCATACGTTCAAAATCTTAAGTTAGCTTATGAATTACTTACTCTTTTTCACCTTTCAAGGCACATTTTCAAGATTACATGTCAAAACGAGACAGTCTCTGTCTCTTCCCAAGCACCTATCTAGGAACCTATAACAATACCAAATTTTATTCCACATCAAACGAGCCAAGAACCTTGGGTCAATTTATAAGCTATTCACCCTCTCTTATCATTTGAAATGCTTTTTCGGGACAAAACTCCTCACATGATGCTTAACTACAGGATAATACATAAATGCAATCAAGCCTTAGTACTCATAAATTGACTCAAGACCGCAACTTCTTCAATTTAGAACAATGGATCGTACACCATCCACCCTCAAGTTCATTCCATCCTATTCATCAAGATAGAGAAACAACATGAAGGTCCAAAAATAGTGGCCCCCTTCCTTCCCTCATACCACTACATGTTTTAAACAAGTCAAATACTAACATAGGATTCCAAAACCGTCAATGTTACTAGGATAACTTTTCCTTCCCTCCCCACTTCCCATTCCCCCCATAAATACCTCCCCTCTCGTTGCCTTCTCCATCACTCACCATAGTTTTCTCTTCGATAACATACAAACCAAAAAGGAGCTATAAGCAATAATGGCAACAGGAAGCTGGCAGGACATCCCCATCGACGACAGCGTCTTCTATCTTGGCCGTTGGGCAGTCCAGGAATATAACGGAAAGCAGGTTTCTCTTCTTATATCCTCCCTTTTTCATTCTTCTTAGGGATGATTATTTCTACATCCCTGAGATTTGACCTACTTACTAAAACACCCCAGAGGTTTGAATATGTATCATTACACCATCTATCTTTGGTTCAGCTAACGATACTTAAAATTACACCCCTTGAGCCAACGCCAATTATGATTACACAAGGATTTTCAGGGGGCGTAATTATAGTTATGTGCCAGCCAAACTAACAGTAGGGGTATATGGTAGTTATCGAAACCTTACGAAGTGTTTTGACAATTACGCCAAATCTTGGGGGTGTAGAAATAATCTCTCTTCTTTTTATGTTGTTTTAAGGATATAATGAAAATTTGAGGTGCTTAATGGGATCTGAATGATATTTGGCTTCTGTGGTGTTTACAGCACACCCATTTGGAATATAAGGGGATATGGACAGGGAAGATGCAGCAAGTGGAGAGGGGGAGGATGTTTTGGCTTACGTTGGAGGCTGTCGAAGGGGGGGAGAGTAATTCATATGAGGCCAAGGTGCTCGTGACGCCAACGAACCACGCAGAACTTGAAGAATTCAAGCCCCTCCTCAAGGCTTGAAATTTCCAGCTTCTTCACGTATCAGATTATAGTGCTGGCTTCTAAAATAAAACTAGCCACGAGTGATTATAATAATGAATAATTTGTGCATCAGTGTTTATTAGAAACTAATCACTGTAGCATACTCGATGTATGTCTTTAAATTTGTAATTAAATAAGATTATAAATATTTTTATATTAAATAGTATTAATATTCTTAATTTTTTTTCCTTTAATTTAAGTCAAAAACAAATTTGAAAAGAATAAATTTTAAAGAAAAATTAAACTTGGAGGAAAAAAAAGATATAAGTAATTAAAAAAGCTAATTGAAAAAATATATATTTTTAACATTATCTTTAAAAATAACCTTGTAATTATCTTCTAAATAGGGTCAATTTCATTAACTCATCTAAAAAGATACCAAAATAGCTATCTAAGGATAGCATGTTTTATATATAGCATTGGTAACATATAATATTTATTGGGGATAGCTACCTCAACACCCCCTAATGTTTGGGCTAATAACAAAAGTGTCATTATTGTGTTCAACTAAAAACTTAACAGAGCTTATGTAACATTACAATCAAACCCCCGAAAATCTAATAGATTGGCTGAAACATTACACGTAAAATCTTGTTAATCTGACATGTTTAATTTTTTCAGGTATTCTAATTGTAACACAAGTTGTCAACATCAATAAAAAGGGTATTATTGTAATTTTATCGAACACATGAAGTGTTTCTATAACTGGGCCAAAACTCAGGGAGTGTCGAGGTGATAATCCCAATGTCTTACCTGTTTCACAATTAGAGTGCCCTGCCCCTCTGACTTCATCCTAAATAAACCAAAATGGTGTCCACCAGTTGTTTGCCAGTGCATGGTGTGCCACGGAATTGCTTTTGCTGGAAAAATATATAAAATATTAAACACACACACACACACACAAAATGACAAATAACATCAAATTAAATAACTTTTAAGAAGGAAAATGAGAAGGAAAAGCTTAGTTCACGGCACGTGAAATTGCACTTTTTTTAGAATAAAATTTCATCTTTGTCTATGTGCAAACAGATTCGATGTCTACTCCCAAGATATAATAAACCTCCAGAGATTATTAATGTTCACTCAAACAAGAATCTTCATGAACTTAATAATCCCACAATTTTCTTATTTGATAGGAAAGTATGCTTAAACAATTTGAAGAATGTTAAAGAAGTAAAAAGAGTGTGGAGAAAACATTTGGAGAGAAAAAAGGATGAAGAAAATTTTTGTATGTATGTCTCAAAATAAATGAAGACATATTTATAGAAATGTAAACACCCCCTTGGAAAGACATAAATCTAAATTAATGGTTGTGATCACTTATTTAAAATAAGAGATATGACTGAAAAAATAAAGGTGTGACTTTTTCTAAATTTAGAATTATGACTTTATGAAACACCCTTTCATGTATTTGTATCTTATTTTTTTTTAGAAACTTCGCTCACATGTTTCAAAACCAAATAAAAAACTCAATAAGGCGATTCTTTACTGTGCAGTGAGTGAAAGTGTCTTGCGGACTTGAACTTTCACTTAGTGTAAACAAGCTTCCATTTGTGAAATTCATAGTGACCATAAATCTTGAACTAGAATTCTCTTATACAAATTTCAGCAAATTACACACATAGTGTGGGATTTTTCAAGTTCTATTAGGGTGGCTTATTAATGGTCTTGTGCTAGTGTCTTGTTTCACTAGTGCTCTAGAGATAAATCCAAATCTCATAGATTGTGGCCCCACAATCACACTCGCACAGGTGAGTTCTTCAAAGGTATTCTGCAACATAATACCCTAGTCATTGGCTGGGAACTCATTAAGAGCAATTTGCTCAACCTTTATCATTGCAATACAATACACAGTTACTACCCCGCATAGGAAAATTATTTATTATCTTGTTTAGTCATTCAACAACTTGTTATTATCCATTGAACTTTCATATCGGGATCTCCAATATGTAAGGTTTGGTTGCCATTGTCAACGACTCATTTTATGGATTTCACTCCTATTTAGAGGTTAAAGGTGAGCCGAGCTAGCTCGTGAGTCAGCTCGACTCGAGACAAAAAAGTTCGGTTCGACTCGAATTTAACCGAACTCGAGCCAGGCCTCATCGAGTTCGAGCTCGACTTCGAGCCGAGTTCAAGCTCAAATACACTGGCTCGAAGGCTCGCGAGCCTGAGCCATTAGTAAAAAATATATTATTTATAATATATTGTTATATATATAATATAAAAATATATAATATATTTTAATATTTATAATAATATATGTATTTTATAAATATATATATAAATATTTAATATATATTTTAATATTTAATATACTATATAATATATATTATAAAACAATATATAAAAAAAAATTCATTTTTTTTAAATGAGCTCATAAGCTCACCAATTATATAAACAAGCCGAGCTCAAGCCTAGAATTTTTGCCAAGCTCGGCTCATTTACAGCCCTACTCCTATCCCTTTTACAAATTCTTGTACTTGCCTTCTCACAACCCCTTTTGTTAAAAGATTTGCAACATTCTCTTCGGCCAAAGTTTAGGAAATGATTCCATTGTTGACAAGAGACCTTATCGTTTTTCTATGTCAAATGTAAGTGTCTCTTTTGCTCATTAGAATTCTTTTGTTTAGCCTTAACTATAGCTAATTAGCTACCACAATAAATAGAAATTGCTAGCAGTGGCTTTTCCACTAGAGGAAAATCTGTCAACAATCCTTTAAGCCTTCTACTTGATGGCTAGCAGTATCAAGTGTTATCATCTCGGCTTCCATAGATTGCCGAATATTGCACATTTGCTTGGAAGAGTTCCAAGACGCCACTGCTCTACCAAGTGTGAACACATAACCGGTGGTAGCTTTGGTTTCATATGAATTAAAAACCCAAACGACTTCATTGAAAAATATATAAAATACTAAAAACAAAAAAAATGATAAATAATATCAAATAAAATAATTTTAAGAAGGAAAAGGAAAAGAAAAAACACGATTCAAGGCAAGTGAAATTGCGGTTTCTTTAGAGTAGAATTAATTTCACCACTATCCAAGTATAAACAAATTCGACGTCTACTCCAAGATATAATGAACTTTCAGAGATTCTTTGTAACAACCCGAAAATTTTCCTAATTAAATTTTCAAATCATCACTTTTCATCAGTAGACATTTTTTCAACATTTTGAGATTTTTCTCACAATCAAAAATATTTTATCACTTTTAAAAAATTCTTGTTGCACTCGAAAATTATCATATACATTATTTTGGCCAAAAAAAAAAACTTTTAGCCCGAACTTTGGCCCTAAACTTGAGCCCAATTTGCCAAATCCAATCCATTGCACAATTTTATACAACAAATTATACACTATGCGAAACAAAATATATACGCATGTGTGTATATACATAAGCTCTGCCACACCCCCTCAAAATTATTTGGATATTTTCACTTTTATAATACAATTTAGTTTCCACCAAGTTTTATCCATCATTAGGCCAAGTGGCTGCCATCCATAACATCTTGACACCTTACACAAACAAATTCGAAATGGCAATTTGATCCCAAAACTTCTCCTTTAAGTATAACCTAACTCTTGCAAGACAAACACTCCTGCTCCTCATCATTTGTTAGACAACTCTTGCTTCTTGCTTTGTCTTCTACACTGACAAGAACATCCTCACTTTTACTACCATCTTCCTTCAAGTTATAAAATTTCAAAACTTTGAAGCATTAATTCAAAAGGAAAGAGAGTAAGATTGATCACTTGGTAAGCTTGTAAACCCTAGTTATAAGATGATCTAATCTATTTTTTGGGTTTAAGAGAAACATGGTGATCATCTCTAATGATCTTGATTGTTATAGAATTGGCTTGAGAGATGTGGAAATTTTGCTACCACCTTTGGATATTAGCTAAAGAGATAAGTATTATGACTACTTCTTCCTTTGATTCTATGCTATGGATGGGTATTTAATTTGCTCATTCCCCTTGCTAAAACTTGACGATTATTGTTGTTGAATCATTATGAAACTTCCCTTGTTTGTAAAATTTTGAACACTATGATTTGTTACCCTTGTTTTGTGCTCTTGAATCGTTGAACAAATATAGAAGTTATTGAAGTTGAGAATTGGACATAATAAAGACTTAAACCCTATTAAAGTTTGAGAACACAAAACTTGATGTTTTGACAAAGTATTTCCCCAAACTTGGTCCTTAAAAACGTATGAACAAACAATTCTTGATTTTATTTAAAAATGAACTTCTACTATCCTACTGAATTTTATAAAAAAAATTAAAAAAAAAATAGGTCAAGCACATTCACACCTGAATGCGCCCATTTTTTAGCGCATTCGCACTTTAGAACACTTTTAAGCATGATTTTAACCCCTTTTGCCTTTTTATTTTCATATATCACTCCAATAAGTTCTCCTAGATCCGAATATATGTTTTACGTGTCCAAAATCCTATCCGAATTGATTGATAATGTTCGAATCTCGTTTGAACTTTAAAAATTTTAATTCGGACGATTATCGTTACCCTTGAAACCTTTCGTGTGTATGTTTTATAGCCTCTAGAAAGTCTCAGGAGAGATGTTGGGCGGCATCAGACTGACAATTGATCCCCTTGAGGGCTTCCTATTAGTTTAGATGGTTTCGCGGAAGCTTAGAGGTAGGTTTTCCAAAAACTAAATTGTGACATGTGGTATGTCGACATTGTCACACCATTTTATTGGGTTACCCACCTCTGAGTGGCCACTTGAGTGTGGGGGCTGTGGAGAGATAAGGATTATGTGTATGTTTTGAAGTTATAAGGGAGACAGATTCACCAAATACTAGTTCAGCCCATGTTATGCAATTGTGTCTTTGATTTAAGCTCTTGCATGAGTTATTCGTTTCTGTTTGGTTATCATTCGTTTCTATTTGATTTCCAAAACTATTACAATCATATTGTATATTTAACTTGTTTATTACCCTCTTTTGCACTCTATACCGAATTTGTTTATTCGTTTTATTCCTTTATCATTCCTAACTATAATTCTTACTAAGTTAGTGGACTTATTAAAAATATTACCATGTGTAAGTAATTGAGTTTTTGGAGTTGTGTTTGGTTGAGACCTTGCACTTTTGTTTTGGTTTTTACAATGATGGCAATGTATGAATAACATTTTATATTGTAAATGGCTTGTAGCAATTAGAATTGTATTTTGTTGAGAAGCCTTGTATATGTTAGTGTGTTTAGATGGATAGCTTGTAGTCTTATGAGCCAATGGTTTGTAATAGATATTAAGGTTTATTGTATATATTTATATATTTGTTCAGTTATTTCCCTCATATTTATGTTATCTCGCTAGAGGTCCGTCTGTTCACAAATAGTGTTTCCGGCCTGGGGATGGATTTTCTAGGTTTCGGGGCATTACATTCTTGACGTGCACTCGAACAAGAATCCGTACAAATTTAAAAATACCACAATCGCCTTATTTGATAGGGAAATATGCTTAAACAATTTGAAGAATGTTAAAGGAATAAAAAGAATGTAGAGAAAATATTTGGAGAGAAAATGGGGTGTCAAGAATTTTTATATATATGTCTCAAAATAAATGAAAACATATTTATAGAAATGTAAATACCCCTTGGAAAAGGCTTGAATTTAAATTAATGGTTGTCACTCAGTTAAAATACGGGGTGTGATTAATTTAAAACAAATGTGTGACTTATATTAAATTTAAAATTATGACTTTATGAAAACACCCTTTCATATATTCGTATCTTATTTTGTTTTAGAAATACAAAATATCTAACAACTTTGAGGTACAATTCCGATGGCATCGTCAAGAACACACACTACTAGAAAATCGGGAAAATCCGACGGCACATTCCGACGGACATAAGGTCGTCACACTTTTCCGACTACATTTCCGACGACCTTCGGCGGAATTCTGAGAACCTCGGCCATAAAATATTCCGACGGCCAATCGGTCGGAAATATAAATATAAATTATTATTTTAAATTTCATCACCTTTTCCGACCGAATAGTCGTCAGAATACGTGGATATAAATTTTTTCCGACCGCAAGGCCGTCGGAATTATGCTATTAATATTTTTGTAATTTTTTTTAATTTTATCCGACGGAGGAGCCGTCGGAATTCTAATATTTTATTTTTTTTATATATGACTTTGTCCGACGGCTACTATCCGTCGGATTATTTAAATTTTGTCCGACGGATGATCCGTCGGAATTTCATTATTTTATTTTTTTATATATGACGTTGTCCGACGGCTAATATCCGTCGGATTGTTTTAATTTTGTCCGACGGACGAGCCGTCGGAATTTTAATATTTTATTTTTTTATATATGACCCTTGTCCGACGGCTATCATCCGTCGGAATTTTACAATTTTGTCCGACGGACAAGTGCCGTCGGAGTGTGTAAATCTGTACCGATCAATGTTTATTTAATTATTTTTCATTTGAAGACGTCCGACGGCTTACCGCCGTCGGAATTATTTCAACTTTTTTTAAGAAATCCGACGGCTCGTCGCCGTCGGATTGTTTAAACCGAATTATTTTGGTTTTGTGAATTGTCCGACGGCACTACGGCCGTCGGAATTCTAAATGTTTATTTTCTGTAATTAAATTCCGACGAGGGTGTCCGTCGGATTTCTGAAATAATTTTTTTTTATAATTTTAATAAAATCCGACGGATTTTCCGACTTTGTCCGTCGGAATGTTTCAATTTAACCGCATTCCAGATCTGCTTTCTTCTTCCGCTTTTTTCTGTTTTCGCTTTCTTCCTCCCGTTTTTTCTGATTTCCCTCGCCATTTTCTCCCTTCAATCCCCTTATTTCCTCTCTAATTTTCTTGCATTTTTCTTCCCACATTTTTCTTCTTCCTATCTTCTCCTCATTTTCTCTAATTTTCTCACATTTTCCTCGCATTCCGCCACTGCCCCTCCCCGCGGCCGCCCCCCCCGCTGGCTGTTCGCCCACGCCTCCACCCACCGCCGCCGCCCGCTGTGCGCCGCCACCTCCGCCCGCCTCCCGCTGTGCGCCGCCGCCTCCCACGATTTGAGTTGGTAAGGATTTTGTTTTTTATTTCTTTATTTTATTTAAGCATTATATTTATATTGAAATGTAGTAATTTGTAGTGAGATATAATTACAGATTTGTTTATGCATTGTTGTTATTATTTCAGATTTTACCTTATTGAAATGTAGTAATTAAAGATTTGTTTATGCATCCCACGGTTTAGATGTTTGTATGTTTGTTTGTTGTATGTCCATTATATTAAAGATTTTACCTTATTGAAATGTTTGTTGTATGTCCCACGGTTTGTTGTTTAGATGTTTGAAATGTAGTAATTAAATGTTTGTTGTGATTTAATGAAAGTCAAAGAAAATGGTTTAAAAAAATTAATGAAGGTAAATTTTTGTGTAGATATGTAT
>JACFYI010001127.1:194750-207951 GCA_014898755.1 Handroanthus guayacan
TTAAGTTGATGAGAAATTTTAGGAGCTTGCGGGGTGAACAGAAACATTTTGAAGCTCTCACTATACTTTTTGGAGTATTGCCATAGGGCTTCAACATCTAATGCTTGTAGGCTATAAGTGAACCCTATTCAGGGCCAGTCAAGTATATTTTTGTCTATGATCAAAGTATAACAAATTCAAATTAAATTTAATTAAGATTGTCCCCCCAAAAGTTTGACTCCATAATTCTTGACTATAGAAAGTTCTGTAAATTTTGCATCAGTAGTGCACCCTCAAAGGAAAACCAAAAGCCACCATAGCAAACTAAACAAGGGATCACACATAAAAGAAAAACACAAAAGGTATGTACTCAAAAGAAGTTGGGTCTAAATTTTGGCATATATTATATTTCCATATGGAAATCAATCATGAGTCCACCAATTTTTGACCATTTCTATGGATCTTACAATGGAACCACAGATTTATATAAACTAATAAAATCCGCATATTCACATAGATTCAAAGAACCAGAATCACTAGTATTGCATAGCACCATCTGAGCACGATTTTAAACGAGTAGATTAGCAGCATGTCTTCGAGAAGCCCCCAGGCAGCTCACAAACTCACCTGGGTGACAATTACAAGCCTGTCAACAGCTCGATCATCAGCAATGATTTCATCATCTTCCTCATCAACCCTGCAATGACCCAGAGATTTTAAAAGATAAGTCATAACGTATTGAACTCATAAAAGAATTTCACATGCAAGGGAAGAAAATATATACTGAGTCGGGAAAACAGTAGAGCACAAAACACATAGGAAGATGCATGGCTGAATAAAAAAAATATTGTTAGGATGTTGGAAACTAACATCTTCAAGTGAGAAATTGCTTTTTTAAGTAAATAAGAAACTTTATTAGGTAATAGGGAGACTTAGTAAATTTCTGATGCTACGGACAATGACAAAAGGTAACAATGGATCGAAAACAACTGTTTTAACAGTTATATTATTCTGAAACATTTGACCTGGGCCCTAAACAAGGTTCATTCCTGATATCTGTTTTTAACTTATACAAGATAATATACCAACAATAGAGCCTCATAATCCATATCTTCATTATACAAGTCCTGTGCCCCTTTTCTATTTTAGTTATGTCCAACTTAAAAATGTGGGGTTTTTGGACCGCTTTCAGCAGAATAAAAAGGGGTTCTATACTCGATTAAATTTTCAGCACACACCTCCAACAATAACATCCATTTCTTTCGCCAGAAATAGAAGCACAAAAGCCAAAAGAAAAGCTAAAGTGTTTAACTGACACAACTAGACAATTTGATGTAACTAAAGAAAATATGTTAATGATGCAATTTAAAACTTTTGGGCCACAAGATCACCGAAACCAATTGAATTACAAATTCTCTACGCTGCTGGTGGAGTAATCACGTTTACACTGCAAATATGAGCTCTAGACAGGAAACTGATTCAGAATATGAACAGTAGAACACTGTACAGAATTTTCTGCCATTGAAATCCAAAGGGTAAGGGCACAAATAGACACGCAACCTATACTCGTCTTGGACTTTATCTGGACCTAAAACAATGCAAGGCATGTACTCAAGTTTCAAAGCAAGCCAACATCCAACATATTCCTTTAATCAATTTTACAAGCGACAAAAAACACATTTTTCATGTGAGCAATGCTACAGTGACAAGACAATAAAGGCACAAGAGTCCATTATATTGCATGCAACTACTCACAAGGAGGCAAAGCGAGGTAAAGATTAGAAACCCATAATTTTACTTTTAGGACCTTGTCCAAGTAAGCACTTCATAAAACTTGAGGACAACGTATAAACGAGGAATGGGACACTATCTTAACAATTGAAGATACAGGTAAATCAAGCACATAGTGCGATTGAAATACCTTCCCGCAGTAGAAGGATGGTCAGTCATTATTGTTTTCTGCTCCAGTTCCAGCTCTTCATCAAGCATAAATGTGTTTGACAAGTCATCAGAAGGGTCATCCAAATTATTTATAGTGACATTTGAAAGCACCTGCATCTTTCTATTTCCACAGTTCTGAAGGCTGATTGACTGCACAGAATCAACTCCTTGTGAGATAGCCGGGACATTTGATTCACAATCAAGTTCTGTGTCACCATTCCCATTGTCAAGTTGAACGCCCAAATCCATGCTTGAATTACTATCTCCTGAAGCAACTTGTTGTGTTTTCCCACTTGAAAGAATTTTATTTTTGCTTTGTTCCGTATCATTACTAATGGAACTTTTTACCGTATCTGCATTCAGTGGAAGGCAATCCACAGAGCTTTCATTCGGTGGAGGAACTTCAATTGTACCTTCAGAGCTCTCCTTTTTATTTTCATCATGATCATCATTCTTTGCAGCATTTATAGCAACCGATGAAGATTTACTGATCTTAGAAGCTGGAATCCAATTTGACCATACATTGCGTCTCCTCACCTTCTCCCCCTACAGCGATTGAAATGCAAGGCATATCAAAGGAGAGTTAATAAGCAAGAAATAAATTTAAAAGTAAAATAAAATAAACTAATAATAATAATAATAATAATAAGAATAAGAAACAGCCTGAACCCTAGATAAGTAGACAACTGATTAAGGAAGATCAGGAGAGGCCATGTCTCAAACCTGCACTTCAATAGTCTCTGAGGCCTGCAATGCATCTAAAATAAATGGAATATCGACATTCATTCTTTTGATCTGGAAAAGGCAAAAAAAAAAAGGGTAAAATAACTCTGTTAGTAATTTAGCATAATAATGAGACAGAAAACACTGATCTTGGATAAGCAAATCAATCTCAAGAGACCACTGACTTCTGGCAAATTTAAATACCACAACTATCCACCCTCGCAACCCACACTCAAACCCAACACCCCCCCGCCCCCCGGCAGGGGGAAAAAGAAAACACAAATAAAGATAAAAGAAACAAAACCCACAAAAAAAAAACAAAACAAAACAAAACAAAACAAAACAAAAAGCGAAAAACTAAAACCAAAAAACAAAAAACAAAACGAAAAAACAAAAACCAAAGGGAGACAAGATGTCAGAATATATTGCGAATCTCTAGGCACACAGATTAAATCATAAAAATAATCTGATGAAGTATACCCTTTTGAAGTCAGCGATATTCGATATTGGAACCCATCCTTGGTTGTCCATCAAGGAAATCAAGTAGTAGTCATGCTGCAGATTCTCATCACTGCAAAATGAAGTGAGGTTCAGCACTTAGTTGTAATCTATAACTTGAAAATAAAGTTCTTTCAAGTAATTAGAACATGTTATGCAAGAACATTTTCACATACAGTTGTGATGTGTTTGAAGTTTCTTTTGTGATTATAGCATGCTACTCAAACAGCTCCAAATAAACGTCGGCATGTTCCCGTGGACAGACGTTAACAAGATACAGTTCACACGACAACAATATTTTCACCAAAACAAGGCTAATATATTGCAAATCATGAACTCAGTTGGAAACTTCACCTGAAATAATATTCAATTTGCTTTACAACGTTAGCTTTCATGGCTTCCGCTGGCGAGGGTGACATGGGGACTCCAGGGCTGTAAGAATATGGAACTAAAACTGGCTGATAGGGTACTCTAACAAAGCCTTGAGGAGGAGGAGGAGGATAGTAATGAATAGCTCCTGGTGGGCCTGTATCATAAATTATCTAGTTAAATGCATGCGCAAAGGAGAAAAAGAAAAGAAGTCAATCATGTACACATCAAATGAAATCTTAACACAAATATACTTAATTTTTCATATACTGAGACAGCTTCACATATACATAATTCAAATACCTGGGAAGTTTGGCCCATCAACAGATCCTGTTGGACCAAAAGATGGATGCCTTACAAAAGGTCTTGGCCCCATAGTTTGATGCAGAGGAAAATTGTTAGAAGCAACTGGTCGTTGATTGTTCCAGGAAGGCTTCGCCTGGCCACCTTGTTCTTCTGCACTAGGCCTTCTTCCAACAGAACTGGAATCGTAGGCACTCAAATCAGAGGGTGGTGAAGGATGAAAACCCCAATTTACTGGTGGAACAAAAGCTTGTGCAGGATCACTACCAGACTTTATCCCTTGCGAATCAGCTCTTGGAAAAGGTTTGTGGGGAATTTGATAAGCATATCCAGGGGCATAAATAGGCGGCATGGGCACCACAGGATGAAAAGCCGGGGTTACCGTTGGTGGATAATAGTGTACAGGAACAGGGAATCGAGGTGCCGCATTTGGGCCATACTTAGGGCCAGTTTTATTTTGATGCATTGAGTACGGCCTATTGGGAGCTTTAGTGTTACCACGTCCTCGTCCATGGAACTTCTGCTGCTCAACTCTAGCCTGGAAGTCAAGAAAAGCTGTCACATATGCTACACTGGTTTAAGCACATAGAGCACATATTGAATTAGTTAAATGTTAATGAATAGCAAACTTGAACACAAAACGTATATATCTGACATGCAACAACTTATATAACTTTTCCCCATGTATGAGACATTTCATCTAAGGGAGCAGCTTTCATCTAACAGAAATTAGTGATATTTGATATCATGATTATTGGTCTAACAAGGTATGAGATATGAGGGGGCATATTTCATACTACAAGTTTTGCATCCTAGTGCAGAAGACCCACACAGAACCTAGGAGCAGATTTCAGAAGCTGCAAGCCTAATTAAGACTACCTAATTGAAAAATATAAAAATACCGGGATAAGATGTATTTACTCAATGAAATATTCCTTTCATGCATGCATAGATTTTCCTGCCATGAGCCCGTAATTAAAAAGATCGTTTTTTTTTTTTTCTTTTCAGATTCGAGCAAAAGTAAGCACTTTCCAAATTCTGAAAATCTGAGACCAGGTGCAGTAATTAATGAAATTTGATACGTCTTGCTTTAAAGATATGCATAATAGAGCTTACTCTCTTCACTCAACTTCCGAACAATGTGTGCCAATATGCATGAAGACGCAATGACTGCAGTTGTCAACAGATAATAAATACATAGATTAGAGAACATAACATTAAAATCAGGAACATGATCCTCGTTCACATTGAACACATTCCCAATCTTCAAAATAAAACTGGAATCTTTACATGGTAAATGTTTCTGGATTTCAAAGCATTCAATTCTCTCTTCCATTATTTAACTTATTCTATTCGTAGTAATATGCATCAAACGCACATGAACACACGCTCAGAAAGAAAAATAAACCGTGAATTTCAATCGCTTATGGAAACTAGAAGCAAATGCCAACTGCATTCACAAATAAAGCGACAATTAAAGGAAACAGAATAAATAGTAGTTGACCAAAAACAACACCCACCGGCGTAGGGGTCGCCGGGGCAGCACCACATCCATCGGCCTCGGCATGTGATGGCAAGGGAGGCGACTTGACGGAGTTGGAGCCCACACTCCCAGTACTCTCGGGCCTCGGCGGTGCATCGGAAAGCGCCGGCCAAGACTCCGTATCAGCCTCCATCACCGGAGAAGCGGCGGTGGAAGCCGTCCAAGGCGACTTGGGAGGCCCACCAATAACGTCTTCATTCTGATTATCAACCCGATCAACACCACCACTACCCCCATTGTCCCCCATCCCCATAACTACGTACAGATAAATACGTAACCGGGTTTATTCGGATAAAACTAGTAAAACAAAGATGAATTTATCGGAGAGTATTAGCACAGGATCAGAAATTTCGAAGTGAACGTAGTGATTTCTAAGGCACGACGGCAGCCGTGGAGGAGAGAGGTGGCCGGAGCATGAGAAACCGAGGGCCCTCGCCGGCTGTCAGAGGAGTGAGAGTGTTTATATTGGTGTGAAGAGGGTGACAAGGAGAGAGAATTAGGGTTGTATAGTTTTCAAACCAATAGAGGACTGACTTTGTATATGTATATATACACGTATACAAGTGTAAAATTTCTACTCCTTTTCCTCTTGAAATTAGGGTAAATATTCTAATGGAATTTGAAGTTGAAGGTAACTAGGAATCCTTTCCATGTTATACAAAAAAAAAAAAATCCTACTATTTTAATCTTATTTTACAATGCAAAATCTTACATAGTTAGAATTCTTTATTTAAAATAGTGTTTCATCTTCTATTTTAAATATTAAATATATATCAATTGTATTTAAAAAAAATTATGAAAATACAGGAGTACAAATACCATACACTTGGCAAGTATCCATAGAATAAAATAAGAGATGAAATATGAAATGAAATAAAAAAATCCAAAGTGCAACTTACACGCCTATCTTTTCCGACAAAATTAATTACTGTGATAAATATCTAAACGTGCCTGAAATTTGTAATAATCACATTTGAGATTTGAATAACTACTATTATACTCTTAATATTAATTTAATTTACGAATAACTTAGCATTAGTTCATTTAACCAAAAATTTAACAGTACAATTATAATATTACACAAATTCCGTTAAATTTTCCATTAAGTGAACTGATAATAGGGGTCAATGATTATTTCTTAATTTTTCTTGTGTATTATATATGAGTCTTCAATGCCAACATAAATTATTGCGAGAATATTAGAATAAGCTATTGAGATTGAAATTTTAAGGGTGTGCTGGCGAATTTGTCGGAAGAATTCAAAACAAATACAGGACCCCACAGTTGAATAAAATTGGAAAAGTTGTTAGGATAAGTAGATTTACGATAGTATTCGAATCAAACCCATAATTTTATCTACTTACCGACCTGAAAAGAAGTATCCCACTTGGTAAATAAGCAATGTCTATATAGATTTCTTTTCATCCGTTATCAGCAAATTGTTTCTTTTGGTAATGTTGAAATTTTATTTTTACAAAATTAAAAATATTTATTTATTTTTCGTAAAAAATTAGTTCTGGCATTAATGAGAAATAAATAACCCGAGGTCGAATCGAGACAGATTCACCCTAAACCCGAACCCAACTTGCCTGCAAGACAACATAGCCAATTTGCTCCGGCCCAGAATTTTCAACCCGCCTATTCATATTTATATAGACATCGAGGCAGATATCATAACATAGAGATGAACCCATAATTCCGAGCCACAGAAAAACCAGTTGCTTCCATAGGCAACAAGAAACGGGATCGAAATCCCAAACTGTGTTTCCAGGTTCAGCGCTGAACGAGTATTGTATCGTTGACAAAAGTACCATGGATTAGCTACATATAAACTAGTCGATAAATAACAGTTCAACACGAGAACAGCATGGCTGGCAGGCCTCAACAGAAAAACATGGAGTTGCGGACTTTCTCGTCTAGCTTGGGCATCGGTGTGACGGCAGGAGTACCACCCGGAGCAGTCCCGTTATGACTGGATGATGTCTCTGATGTGTCTTCGAACTTCATCCATTGCCCCAGCTGAGTGGCTGCTAAGTGCGCATAGCAGATCGGAGCAACTACATATTAAGACACGGAGCCCTCAAGTTAGACAAAAGGAAATATGTAAGGCAAGAAACGATAAATGTTGATAAGAGTTCACGTAAGAATGTGTAAGTGAGTTTTTAATCTTGAATTACCAACGGAGATAGCTGTGGTGCTACGCTGATACCTGCAGTAGAGGTCGTAACAAGTTAGGTAAATTCTGGAAATGATGACACAGACTTGGTGAGTTAGATATACATTTCTGCTAAGCATTAACTTACACGTATGACAGAGAATGCACAAGCTCCTGCAGATCATCTGCTGAAAAACCGACCTCATCTAAGAGTACATGATAATGTGTTGGCCTTGTTGTCCCCTATATAAAACCATATATAAGATTTGCAGAAAAGTGTGAAAATGAAGTTGAACCACGTGAGATTACATTGTAAATTTTTAATGGTTTCAGGAATATTTCGTTGAACTATACTTAGTTGATGAGAAGTAAATACGGTTTTTGGGATAGATTAAAAATGAAAAAAAAAAAAGGGATACTTACAATCATCCCAGCATGAGCACACAAGTAAAAGTCATTGTTCTTGGGATGACAAACTTTATTATCTATCACGGTTCCTGAAAAATCAGAACAGTATAAAAAGATTGCCGAGGTTCAGAATCTGATTTCTTCCACCTGTAAAATTATTAAACGAGTATTAAAAGATAGAAATGCATTTACCTGGCTGCACATTATCAGGAGAATTTGGCTGAAAGAATTTCGTGTGGTGATTCTTTTGTGCAACAATCACCACAAACTTGGGCGACCATTTCTCATCAAGGAACTTGCAAGCCTGCACAAAACAGAAAAACACTTCATTATAGAAAACCAGAAAAGATAAATGAAGATTTTTGGATTTCAGGTAGTATGACGATCAGTAGAGACCTCAATGATCTGGTTTAGTTCAATGTTGAGGACTTGATTGAACTGTGACTCACTTACACCGTCCCTGGGAATTTGCACAAACAAATGACTATGTATAAGCAAACAAGACAATGAACAAGATTAGCCGGTCAAGAATAATCATACAACACAATGTGAAAATCTGGGCACGCAAAAGAAAAGTGAAAATCCATTCACAGAACGAAGACACACAACACCTTCTTACAATGTCAAATACAATGTTAGGAGTATGATTTTTAACTCAATTAACTTATAATGCGTTGGTCAATAAGATAACTTGGTACTGAGTTGCTACAGTAAATCTCAAGCTCTTGTATTTTAAATTATGTTTTTGATCACTTGAAAGATCCCTTTTCTGATAATTAGCTAATACATACAATAACACATGCACAAAAGAGACAGATGTTTAGTTTCTTCTGGCAAGTTTGTCGTTTGGTCCGTGTAACAGCAGATGTTGGTTTGTAACATTACCTAAAGATGATAATTTGATCTGGCTTCCTTTTTCCAGAACTTGTATAGAAATCCACAAGCAGTTCCCTGCAATCAATGATGAAGATTTTTAGCTTCCATCTTAATTTATGCATCTTGCTAGTTAATGAAAAATAAGAGTGTGCAACCAAAGTTGTCAAAAACTCAAGAAGAACTACATATGATGCTATTACAAACATGTCAAAACCTGATAATGCCATCATCTTCCGTGTCAGACACACGTTTGAATAGATTATCTATCATTTCAACTTTTGGAGATTGAGTACGGACAGCTGCTCGATAGCGAGAAATTGATGGCCAGTGCCTCGAGCTAACAACCTGATTAAACAATCAAAACGAAATCCAGAATTGAAAGTATAGATCAGAAAAGGGGATAGTAACTTATTCAAGCTTACTGTTTTAAGAGAACAACGTGGACGCAAATAATTGAAATGTTCATTATATATGCATTTTGTATCCTTGGTAATAAGTGTAAATAATAAAGGATATAACTGAAAACATTCAAGTAGAAACAGCACGTAACTGCAGCAATTGATGGAATATCAGACTGGCCAGGGGAGCCATGTGATACATCCATCCCAAGAATGAGGGTGGGGACCTTTGATATCATTGGCAGTGAAGGCGATAGCTCACCAGCTAACACAGAGTTCAGCCCACCAAGCTGCCCAGACGTAGTACATCAACACAAGATACAAGCAAGCATGAGGGAGACATGTTATGAACATGATCACAAGCTATCAGTTGAAGCATGAACCTTTGCATTTATCTTTAGCAGGAGATTTGTCAGATATTGATCATTGATACGTGTGGGTGACAGGCATTGAGTAACAACTCCAAAATCCGACAAGTTTTTCCGCTTCCACGGACCTTCAAATTTAGGTCAGGTTGTAATCATACACCTATATTCATCTAATTCTATTGTAACTTATAGTAATGGAAATTATTGAATCACACAAACCGTAAATGTCACAGTTTTTCCGCTCAGGGAGCAAGCAGAGAAGGAACTTTGGTGGTCCAGGAAGCTTTGACTGTATTTCTTCAAACATCTTCTCCACCCTAACAAGGGGCGGAGCTCGTCGGAACTGTGGATTTTCTTCGAAGACATCGAAGGGAGCTTCAATAGGCTGATATAATGCAAAATACAATGTGGTTTGAGGATTGCCTGTCCTAGAAACAGTAAGCATAAAGGATGTGGAAAAACGTACCACTCCTTTCATCTCGGCAACTTTCATCAAATCGCTGATCAGCTTACGGACGTCACAGCGTGCCGAGAAGTTTACAACAGCCCAACGTTCTATCTTAGAAGCATCTACCACTTTCTGTCCAATCATATCAATAGTTTCTATGAAATGCACAACTGGAATGAAATTTAGGCATAATATAGTGGTTTGGAGAAATCACCTTATTATTGAAGTTCCACCTTCCATTCCGAGCAAACAAATCTTCTCCATGACCCACTTTAAGCTGCAATAGGATGTGATGACGGTCACCAATAAATTTTCACCAGGCATAAAAAATCGAGATAACAAGAAACTGGTATACATACAAGCAATACTTGAAAATAAGCAATGTTGATGTCTTAAAACTGTACCTTAGGGGTTGGCAGCACGCGCCCTTCAACCTGAGTGAAGCTGTTACTAATAGAAACACCACAAGAGCGAAGCATAGGCTCTGAATCGTAGTTATTGATTTTCAAAGCCTGCAATAACATGGTAGCAGCTAAGTACACTACAACACAGAACACGCTAGAGAACACTATGAAAGGACGCTAGAGAACACTATGAAAGGAAGAAGCATACATGACTTAGAACAGACATCCTCTCTTGTGGCTTTTGTCTTGATTTCTCCACGAGGGAAGCTCTTTGAAGGGTTGAAAGAGCTTTTGTGTAACGTTGCAAGGAGACCAAAGAACACAGCTGATACAAACACAGAAACAATCAAATTGGAAATTCTTGTGTTTCCAACAGATATTGAGGTCTAATCCATGGCTCACCTCAATTGGGAAGTAAGTTGGACGTTTTGGCTTTCCAACATTAATGCATGGTAAATCAGCAGAATACCGCAAATTAATGTTACGGTGGTTGACAAAGTAATCATAGACGGTCACTTCCGTTGTCCGAACTTCGCCATTTTCATCCCTGGTTTTCTGCTTCAATGTGAACCTACAGGGTATTCACAGAGTAAACTACATTAAATCCATTCCAGGGGCAGGAAAACAAAGAAGAAAATTACCAGTAGCATTGCCAGTTCCGAAGAATAGGTAAAAAGTAAATCAGAATAAGGAAACATACATCTGCTCTCTGCAAGGTTTCTCACTTAATCCAGTTATTTTGTATTCTTGGTTAGTGGGGCTTGTCTTCACTCTCAAGTTCTTAAGCACGCGTTTTGCCTGATAAATTTGAATTGTCGAACATTTTGTTACAAATCATAATCTCTCGTCAACAAAGACATTTTCTGTCCAATCATAAACGAAAACCATGACAGGCAGCCTTCTTACCTTTGCCCAGTCAACAGAATAGGGATCTCTCACATTTTGATTGGCGACCAGAAACTCAGCCACAGGCCCAGGCTGAATAATCATGGTTGTAGATACATCTAAAAGTATTGAAACAGTCATTAACGGGCTATAATCGATAACCACAAAAAGAAAACCCAAACAGTAACCACAGACAAAAGGACTAGTATAAGACCAAACACGTAACCAAACATTACCAATGTTCAAAGATAAGCCACTCTGAGTGGTCCTGAAGCTTGAGTGGAATCCTCGGCAACCAAGAACACCACCTCCAACATCAGCAAAGTTCCTCGGATCATTGTGAAAAAAAGATTGACGAACCAGCAGGCAACCCCTGACATTAAGAATATTGTAAAACACACACTTGGTCATGAATTCTATGGACAATGCATGACTTACTGCTTTGCTGCATGCTGTCTTAAAATGATATCCAACACCCGGAAAGCTTCTTGAGAGTTTTCAGATTCCTGACCACGTAAAGCATTTGCAATTGCCTGCATAGGAATTTTTGCAGCAAAACTTATCTCCACTTTGAAGGTTTTTGATTGATATGGACGCCTAACTCTTTTCCTGTCACTTTCATTAGGACTTCCATGCCCTCCGGGGCTGACATCTCCATTGTTCCTGAATACAACCATCCCAGCAGTATAAAGACACAACAAAGTATAGTAAAAAGTAAAACAAGTTACAACAGACATCATACTTACCTACTAGACGTGACATCCTCAAGGACAACGGTAAACTCAAGCTTGTTACGCGGAAGTGCACCAACGGTGAATAAGCTTTTTTCTCCATCATAAGCAAATTCTTTCCCAGCCAACTCAGACTCATAAGTGTCACGGACTTTATCAAGCACTTTCCTGCCAACACCCTTGCCGTCAACAGGTCGACCATCTTCATAAGAAAGGGCAACCTACAAAAGAAAGCAAGCAGGGGTCAGCATATTACAATGATCCATCATTATTTCTAAACAAAAACAAAGGAGACTAATGAAGAGATGATATATGTGACATACACTGTAGTGGAAGAAGTGTCCATCGACCTTACTCAGATTCACTTTAAAGTGATTGGTAAGGATAGGAACCTTGTTTCCCTTGGTTCCAATGCCACGTCTAGCCATTGGGACACGGATAACCTTTTTCGATTCAGGTTGAGATTCTGCCTTAATTGGCGTAACATTTGGAGGAACGGGTGGAGGAGGAGGCAGTGCTTCTGGAGCCCCATTGCCCTCTAGTTCAGTTGGATCCATTGCAAGATCACTTAAAATAGCTTATCAAGTACTTCTGCACACAGAAAACAACTAGAAATTAATAGTCATGTCGCGGAAATAAAGAATATGGTAGGGGAACACAAACAATGTAATAAAGAACCCAAGTGAATATTTCTGAAGTCTTCTAAGAGAATAGTCAAAAACGAAAAGAAAAAGAAAAAAATGTGACCAACTGCCATCTGCGAGTTATTACATCCAGGCTATATGAAGCATCCACGTAGTAGAGTTATCGATGACTATGTTCTAAGTCTGAAAGTTAGATTATGCACGAATGCTTTCCACAAAGTAATAATAAACTGATTAAGAGTCTACTAAGAGCGATTAGCAAAGGAAGAGTCAGCTTAAAAAAATACAGAACACAGGCTACATTCCGACAAAGCGTGGGAAAAAAAAAATCGATGCAAGTTAAATCTTTGCAAAAAAGAGATGCATGTTAAATCTTTGCAAAAAAGAGAAAAAAAGAACAGAAATGGAAAGAATCAAAGACAGAAAGAACAAACAAAATAAGAAACAAAAGAACATCATACTTATGTATAAGATTAAATGAAACTCTCTTTAATCTTTACAAAAAGGACAAAAAAAAAAAAAAACAAA
>JACFYI010001127.1:217950-237701 GCA_014898755.1 Handroanthus guayacan
CGGCCCCCCCTTCCATCCGATTTTATATAACAGCCCCACCCTTTCGCTTCATTTTCTTCGTTGACGGACTCACACACCGTTTTCTCTCTCTCTCTAACAACTCACATACAAATTCTGATTTCATAATATTGCCTGAGCAAGGAAAAGAAATGGCGGATCAGCTGACCGACGATCAGATCTCTGAATTCAAGGAAGCCTTCTCTCTATTCGACAAGGATGGCGACGGTTAGTGTTTCTAATTGCATATGTTTGTTCCTATTTGGATTTGCTCTGGTGTATGTTTGCGTTGATGCGGATGTGTTGGTGTAGTTTTGTTGTTTGGTTTGCTTTTTGTGTAGATCTATTTACTTGCTAATGGATTTTGATTTATTTGTGAGCTGCTTTGGATTTTGTTGACGTTTTTGCACTGTACGTGTGATCTGTATTGATTTTGGGAGAGTAGTGTAGATCGAACGCAATATTGATGCCTGTGGTGGCGGAGTTTTGTCGTCGTGTGATTTGTTTTGATGAATTAGTTTGTGTTGGGAATGGGTTTTTTGGCATGTGTTTGATGTTTTGCTTGTTTGACGGGGTGAAGCTGGTTAGTTATAATGAGCTGCAGGATATTTGGATTGTTTATGTTCCTTGATTTAAGCTTCGTTGTTTCTGTTGATTGATGGAAACAGATGGAAATTTGGTTGTTATAGTTGGTTGGGGAGATGTTGCTGTTTGTTTGCAGTACACCACGACAACATGTCGCGTGTACTTGTTTTTGAGGCTGACTTGGTTCTAGCGTTCGCTTTTTTACTATTTAACATGGTTTATAGTGTATATGATTAGATTAATTGGAAGCATTCTTTACAGTTTTTGAGTTGCATTTATGTGACGGGTGGATCATTTGGTGCCCGCTGATGAAATGCTTCATTGTTACCATTTACTCAGAGCTTAAGGTGCTTGATTATGTTGTAATGTTTTCTTCTGTGTTTTATATTGCAAAAAGAGAATGGAATCTAGCACAAGATCTGTCTGCGACTTGAAATTATTATTTTAACACTTCAAACTTTGAAGTTTGCTGAAGTGTCATTAGGTAACTGAAAAATATTTGCGCGGTTCACTGGTCATGGATTTGGAGCCTGTGGACCTTTGTCATTAAGATTGATTCTCTTTTTCCTCATCTGTGATATGTTTACGTGTGTAGCATACAAAGAAATCATTGTATAGTGCATTGATTTTGTTATGGTTCTTAGAGATTTTGTATGAATCTCTTGCATAGATATTGAGCTTTTTATAAGTTCTCTTACTGTTTATCTTTTATTACTTTATATCTTAAAGTTTGGGCGTGCAATTGGGTTCGTTGATTTATGAGATATTAAGATTTCCTTATGCTACTCTTCAGATCTTTTGCATCTTAATTATTCAAATTGATGTTTATTTTGGTTAGAAAAGCTAGTGTGTGGTCTTTGCTATGCTTACTCATCAACTTTTGCTATAAACTCCATTAAACATTTTTCCTTTCCCTTTCTTAATTTCTTATGAACCGTATAGGTTGCATCACTACAAAGGAGCTTGGGACTGTGATGCGCTCTTTGGGGCAGAATCCAACAGAGGCTGAACTTCAGGATATGATCAATGAGGTTGATGCTGATGGCAATGGGACGATTGACTTCCCAGAGTTCCTCAACCTGATGGCTCGAAAGATGAAGGACACTGATTCCGAGGAGGAGCTCAAAGAAGCCTTCAGAGTTTTTGACAAGGATCAGAATGGATTCATTTCTGCAGCTGAACTTCGCCATGTTATGACAAATCTTGGGGAGAAGTTAACTGATGAGGAGGTTGACGAGATGATTCGTGAGGCTGATGTTGATGGTGATGGGCAGATCAACTACGAGGAGTTCGTCAAGGTCATGATGGCCAAGTGAGATTTGACCAACCCAAATCTAAGTTTTTAAAAGTATTAATATTTATCAAAACTGAAACAGGACCGATAAGTTTGAAGAGATTTCGTTTCTGCTAGGATGTGCTTTTGGCATTATTAGCTTTGTTTGGGTGTTCACCATTTTTCCTGTTTGCATTGTTTTTGTTTCTAAGTGCTGTTTTTCAGTATATGCTTATGTTCTGTGTCCCTTGTTTTAATATTTTGAGTTGTTAGTATCTCCAACTCTTTTCTTTCAGCATTTCCTATTATGAACCTAGAACATTTGAGAAACTTTAATTTTTTATTTTTTTCTTATACCTGTGACTAATTTGTTGATATTCCAATATGCAACTTTATTCAATGTTTGTATATTTGTGTTTCTTGTTTACATTTACCCGTGAGTGTTCGATTTCTTTCTCTCCCTTCTTTGGATATTCACACAGGTACACCATCTTCCTTCAGTTTCTTTATTCGGCATTTCACCACTATCCGCTTTATTATAGTGCCACGGAGACTTAGGTCAAGGCCTTAGTTTATGATCAAATAGAGTGAGGTCCGAGCTTTTCCAATTAAGCTTAGTAACCTTGTTGTTTTAGCTAATGCGAATGTCAGTATCAATCTTGTGTGACACAGTCTGGGCTTTTGGCTTCTGTATAAGCAGATTTATCCATTGCTCCTAGCCGGATGTCACCAGTATTCTTGGCAGCTCAGTAGCAATGACCAATTATGGCTTCATGATTCATATTTTCCTAGTGATATCAATCTCTCTAGGATTGGGTAACGTTGCTAAAAAAGTATTAGTTTTCTTTTCTTTTCTTTTCTTTTCCCCCCTTCTTTTAATATTCTTTCTTAATAGGTTAATCCGAATCTGCCTGCCGGCATTAATATGATTTTGGATAAGTGGATGCTCGTGATATGTGTGATGGTAAGGACGGAGCAGAGATTCTATAACCATCTAAAGTTTTTCGTAGATCTCAGTCCATACTATTCGATCGATGTATAGATCTCAATTCAAAGGAAGTAGGATCCAAAATTATACGATTTTGAACAAATATTACATTCCTATTCTTTGATGCCATATTCGTAACCCACTATCCTCTGAATCTTTCCATAAAAGTAGAAGGACCGCTTCAGATGCCTCATCGAGTCGGACTCTTTGTTTTGCAGCAAGAGTATAGGTGCTGGTGCCTCCACCTGGCAATGCCCACGAGGTTTGTCTATTCTAGTGTTCTGTGCAAAGTTGATTATGAGTCATAACAAGTGGACAATACTGCAGCACATATTCTTCTACTTCAAAGACCATGCCCCACCTTTCACTCCTTTACCGTGTTTGCTTTGGGCATCTGATTCTTTTTTAATATTTGAAGATATTATAGTGGCCCCCAACAAAGTTTCTGTTGGATTTGCAACACGTTTCTTCTTCCCTCGTTTTGATGGTATCAACTGAGTTAAAATCGTACTTTCTTCTGGTAATTTCGTCACCTTCTACATAATTTTTTTCTTTGATCTTGAGCACATCTATATTGCGAATCTTTCGGGGTTCGGCGTTGTACTTCTTCTTTTCCAAGTGCCGTTTCAAATCCCTGCCCGGAAACCTATTCTTTTGGTTCAGTCTATTGGCCGCAATTGTGTATTTGTCTTCAAAACTACTTTTGTCCTACCAAAAGTAACAACCGTATTTCGACTTTTGAACCCTGTATTGGCATTTTGGATTTTTTATTCTAGCTAATGTATTATCTTTTATTTTATTTTATGAATGCACGTAAATTGATCATAGTGATCCGATGGTGTCAAGATTCGAGTGCAAGACTGATTGCTTTAATGGATTAATGTTACTCTAGGAATAGCATGTTGATCTTTTCCAGAGTTCACATAGATTGGAGGTTTAGCACCTCAATGCCACCTCTTCATCACCGGGAGTTGTTCTGAGGGTTGGTTGTTCGCTTGTTAGAGCAGCATGTGAGCTAGGTTTAGAGAGCCGCGAGACAATTTGGTCTTACTTCTGTAAATGATTTATATACTTGTCATTTATATACGGAATAAAATAGAAGATGAAACATAATTTTTGATAGAGAATCTCTATTTCTTTATTGGAGCTGAAAAGTAAGATAGCGGGGTCATTTTAATAAGAGTTCCTGCACAAAATATGTTAAAATATGCAATAGAATCCTTGACTCAATCTTAATTTTACTATTGTAATCATACCTAAAGGTAACTTGAAAAACAAAGATCAATCTATAGATTCTCTATCGTTATCAAAGTCATGGTGTGGAATCTAAAGAATGTAATGCCCACAAAATCCAATACGTGGTACCAAATCTAAGTCCATTCCAAAAAATCTTCCCCACTATCCCCATAGAAGGCGAACAATGTCATTTATGACATACAATAATTTTAAATTACTAAGTATTTTCTTTGACCAAATGGGACAAAATGGAGATTGAAGATAAAATTGTTTATGCAAATATGTAACTTTTATTCAAATTTTTACAAGATTGACCACACTCCTAAATGCAGAAGGAGACAAAGAAGGATTGAAGCAAGGAGAGAGGAATCCAGGATAAACAAGGGTGAAAGGAACTATGATCCCATGAAAAGGCGAAAGAGGGACAAGCTTCGTGATTGTTGTATACTATGAACTAACTTATCTTCTATTGTGGTGCAGCTGAAGAGTTAATTGGCAATAATGTTGAAAAACAATTAGAGTTTCCAACTCCTTCGGTTTGTAATATATTCTCACTTACTCTTTTCTGCTACAATTGTGTTGTAGTAGAAGAGACTTTATGTATGTTCATGGGTTTGGTCTAATCATAAAGAACAAAATAAATGGGTGTTGTCTATGTGCTTTATGTATATGCCTCCTATTCCGGTAGGGATATTCTATTTTAAAACGTGTTTCTTTTAGTCCAGTTGATGTATACATGACGCATATCAAACATTTCTTTATAAAAACACTCGGTCATAGATGTTGTATACTTGGCATGTGTTCAGATAATGGGATAGAAGATTAAACATATATTGTAATAGATAGTTCAAAGTGCTCTTGTTTGTAGTTTCCAATTGGAAGTGCCCTTTAAACATTGAATTCTTATAGAGAGAAATGTGAGTTGTTCCTCGAGAGAGGTAATAAATGCAACAAAACTCTCCCCAATGACTTAATAGATGTAATATGTTCAATAAATGAATAAAATGGGTATTTAGGGAACTAGAATGGGAAAATAGGCTACAGTCCTTTGTAACAGTGTTATCTTGATGGACCTTTCCCTAGTGAGCCCTTAGGCCTGTTTCCAGCCTTTTGACTTAGTTGACGTGCCATGAAATTCTCGGTTGCTGTAATAATTAATGGGCTCGTAGGATTGCCACATCACAATATTTATTGAAATATAGGAAGATATTAAATTAATGAAATAAGAGATATAACCAAATTCATCACAGAATTACAATAATTTCATTACAAAATTACAACCACACAACCAAATTACATATTGCAAAATATGGATGCAATTTTTTGGTAACTTTTAGTGACATCATTATCATGTTATAATGTGTAATGATGGTTGAAGACTCTGTTTTTCAATTTCATAAAATGTTTTAACCTGCTATTTTATTGTATACTTGGTCATATATCTAATATACTTGACATTTAACCATGAACTAAAATAGGAGAAAAAACATATAACAAAAAAGTCTGAACGAGGCTCAACTTTAAAGAAACGGAAAACTACTTAAATAATTCCTTTCCACAGTTTTCATTTAAGCCTTTAGTATTAATGAATAAGGTATGTTAAAGATACAGCACTTGAAAAGGCCCGTTACAGCTTTAGCTTAGTAACATCAACTTAATTAAGCTCCTCATCTTCACAGATTATCACTATCTTCAAACTAATCTCTAAACAGCTTACAGATTTTCTCAGATTATCTCCACCAGCTTCATCATAATCCTCACTTTCATCCCTTTGTACCAAAATCTCTTCTCCTTATAAGCTGGTCATATTGTATATATGAACCCAAAAGAGCTGTAAAAAAGCTGCCTGATGGAAAAATAATCATAAAATCAAGATCCAAGAAACCATTTTAAGCTGATCCACATATAAAGAAGCTGGAAGCTGTTGTTGATCAATAGCTGAAATGCCCTCTTAGTGACCAAAAACTTATTTTAGACAAATCTCTACATGGCGAACTGTACAATATCCCGTTTTATAGCCCTGGAAAAACTCGATTCGTTCTTGCCTGGATGGTCGAAAACAGGCAGGAGATCAACAATGCCTGGAAAATGGAATAAGTTGTCTGAAAAAGAA
Source organism: Handroanthus guayacan (assembly GCA_014898755.1). Classification (NCBI taxonomy): domain Eukaryota; kingdom Viridiplantae; phylum Streptophyta; class Magnoliopsida; order Lamiales; family Bignoniaceae; genus Handroanthus; species Handroanthus guayacan. The sequence continues at coordinate 224,143 of JACFYI010001127.1, forward strand.
GCTTATAAGCTCTCTGTTCTTGAAAATGGCAAACCAGCAGAAGTTCGAAATCTTCCCCCAAAGAAGAGAAAGTTGGAGAACAACAATAAGATTACAGATCGAGGGCCAGAAAGTTCGACGAAAAATAAGAATTGCTCAAATTCAGTACTTTTTTATGACACAAATATTGGCTATAAGTTTCCCAATATGAGCGCTTATAAGCCACACATTTGTGATATATGTAAGAGGCGTTTCAAGAGTTATCAGGCTTTAGGGGGACACAAAGCTCATCATAATAATAAGCGTCACAAAATTATTAGTTTCATGGACGAAGATAATGAATTTTCAACTACTGATTCGGCGATTGTCTATGCAGAAGAAGGACATAAGTGTCCGTTTTGCAGCAAAATATTCTCGAAAGGGCAGGCTCTTGGTGGCCACAAGCGGCATTGCTGGTCAAAGGAGAGGAAGAACCGGTCCGGGGTTTTCAGGTTTGACTTGAATGAACTCCCATCTGAATGAGCTAGCTTCAATCTTTTAACGGGTGGTAATAAGGTAGAATGAAATTGTACCTGAAGGAGCTTTCTGGTAAGTTGTATTGAATTGGCCATATTAGTTCGTGTTTATATTAAACTGCAGGAACATACCGATTAGTTTTGAGTATGGTTAGTGTGATTGAAATCATATATTCATATGCCGAGTCAGATTGTGATAGGTCTTACTAATTTGTTACTTCCAATTAAAGACTTAAACACCTCTTTCTAAAGTATATTTCCTCTAGGGGTATTACAATATGGAGGTCATTGTGGAAGTTTTATAATCCCATGAGGGAATATTAACAATAGTTGTAATAGTGTGGGGTAGATCCTATATCTTATGTTGGGACTTGGGGCACATTTTCTATAATCAGGTGCGGTATATGGGCAAATATTATGCCAAGGATAGAATATTTTCTTCGACTCAACCATTGTATTATTCAAGTTCTGATTTTTAAGATGCATATTCTTTAAATTCTTAAAAAGGGAACCTTGACTTATACGAAACATTGAGTTATACTCTGGCATGACCCTAGTAAAATTTTAAAACGTAGTAAAATGTACAACAAAGTCTTGTATAAAATAAGAATATTAACCTCCCTATCTTGTAAAAAGACTATAATTTTTCAAAATACTAAAAGATATTAAGTTACAAATATTAATGCTAAGCTTGCATCGGAAAGGTAAGAAAAATAAATATAAAAATTAAAGTATAAAATTAAATTATTCCAAACGTGAAAAAGTTCCTCTTAAATTTTTTTGGACTGAAAATCTGATGTCCAAACAAAAATTAAATTCTGAATAAATGCTGGTGTAAAACAGTACATTAAAGCCATTTCAATATAATCCAAAAAAACATAATTGACACTTCAACAATATTGATATTTGATGCAGAGAATGAATAGCAACTCTAATTCATTATCGCTTCTTAATTATCTGCAGAAACTTGAAACTTTCAAGTGCTCACAAGATTTATCTAATAGTCTTCCAATAAATAAACCCAAAAAATAAATATATTGCATAAACACAAAGTTGGATTATAAATAGGGGTAAACCGTGTCTTTTACAGTTTACTTACGTGATATGTCTAATTGGTAAATACCTACGTTGGAAAAAAAAAAAAAAACTAATTGGTAAATACCTACGTGGGAAAAAAAAAAAAAAGAAATCAAGCTGATTGCACTCCTGTGTTTTTTTTTTTTTAAAAAATTGCAATTGACTATTGAATTGAAAAGGCGCTCTGCACATGCTAATTCTATAAGTGTTACTATGATCTATTCATTGAAATGTCATTTTCACCCTTTCTTCTAAAGTTATGTCTACTCTAAATAATTAAAATTCTCAAGATAGGCGATGATTTTAGGAAAAATGAATGGTTTTAAATTTCAATAGAGATTTTGGGTAAAAAAAATTCCAAATTTTACGGCTTAGCAGATAGAATGATTCAAACAAAGTGAAAGGAATTGAAAGATGGTTTTGCTAACAATCACTTCTGAATTTATTTTATGTGGGGGCGATTTCATCTAAATTTAGTGGTTAATTGCAATTTTTTTAAAAACATAGGGATGCAACAAATTAGATTATTTTTCATAGGGAATATTTGCCAATTAATCATATAACAGGAATAGTAAACATAGTTCACCCTAATAGCTAGAAGGGATTGAGAAGTGTGTGTGTACATATATATATATATATATATTGCATTATGTGTAAACTTCTTGCAATTAGACTGATGACCCCACAGAATTTTAAACAAAGAAAAAAAAAAAGGTGAGGTCCAAAAATATTGGTTCAATTATCCTTCCCCCATGAGTGGCCGGAAATTTTCACTGCTTTGTGAAACTAGCCCGGTGCATTTCCCTCCACGGTAAGGTCCATGCCAATATAAAAGCAAGAACTTATATAACTATCAAAATAATAACACAGTGTCACTGTGTTAGTAGAGAGATAAGCAAGAAAGTGATTGATCATCTATTATATTAGTATATCATTACAAAACAACTACAATTAATCTATCAACAAAATATTAACAATTAATAAACAAATCAAAGAATGAGATCAATTGGTAAACTGTTGATTAATATATTCTTGTATTGTATACATTTCAGAGATCTCTTCAAAGATTAAGGTGCTTAATGATCCTTTGTAGGACAATCGTTCTTCATTTATTTATGTCTTTGCTGCAATTATTGGCTTGCACTCTCAACCCTTCCATGTTCCTTGTAAAAACAATCAACTTCTCGTTGATATCCTTCACAACATCTTTCACAAAATCTTGATTTGTAGAAAAATTGATACTTTTCAGAAGTGGCTTGATCGCATCGTCCAACTTATCAACCAGTACTCTAATGTTGGCCAAATTTTTCATAGCAGCGTAAGTGACCACATTCGTACAACCAATAAGCTTCTTTTGTCCCCTAATTGAATGCTCATAGTTTTTGAGATGTGCATCAATCCATGTCCCATTGAGCCCAATGGCTGCCGCCACAGGCGATGCTGAAATGGCAGCAGCCACCACAGGACAAATTAGGACAGCCGTGAATGAAATTGCAATTATGATAACGGATACCTTCCCCCACAGATTGATGGACTTGAGCTTCCTATCATGCTGTTCTTCTTCGAGTGCAACCTCTCAAGCATCGCCATTTGTTGACTATAAACGGATTGAAAAATCTGAAAAATCTCATTAGTAAATGGATCTGCTGCAGCCTTCAACCCCTTTAGTGTTTTAGCATGTGTTTCGTTTCCCTCCATTTCATCTTTATCTGCAAATTGTCCGAGCCTGTTGTGGATAAGTAATTGCTTGTCTCTTGCGGACTTCAAGCATTTTCTAATGCTAATAAGAAGTCGAGAATTTTGAGACTATTCTCGAAGTATTCTTCAACAAGCACAAACTACTCTTCACTCTTCCATGTGTCCTCCTTGCAATCAAGAATCATTTGAACCACTTCTTGATTCATTTGTAACAGATATTCCATGACTTCCTTTAGGGAATCAAAGGAAGCCTTGACTTCAACTCCAGTAGCAAGGGAGTTAGACTTGTTTGTTCAAACATGAAGGGCCGCGTCCATCGATTGCAGATTTTTTATCGGATTTGCAGTAGAAGCTTCATTAGGTTTATCGCTCATGTGGCTTCCCATGGTACTAAATTTTCTATAAACAAACAGAACAAGGCAAATCATGAATGAGGCAAGAAATAAACAGAAAATAGAGAACAGAACATGGCAAATAGTGAATGGGAAGCAGAAAACAGTAAGGCAAATCTATAAATAGACAGAAATCAGAACAAGCAAATCATGAATAAGGCTGCAACAAAAGAAGGGAATGAATGGAAAAGGGAAAAAAGAAAAAGAAAAAAAACCTCTATTTCTCCTCATCAAACTTGTAAATCTGCATGAAACAAATTCCTCAAAGATGACAATTACCATCCAAGCAAATTGCAAATAAAGAAAAATATGCAGTTAAAAGACATAGCAAAACTCTAAACATATTCAAATAGATATGGTTGAATAGGAATCTACTCCCAAAAAAAAAGATATTCAGTAGTCAAGACGAACAAAGCAAAACCCGCACACACATCCGCATCAAAACCCACTGATATACCCAATCATAATTGATATATGTAATCTTGATCAGGCCCAGATACCAATATAAACATATTAGGCTCATTTCCTCAAAAAACAATCAAGCCTGGAAAGCCTAATAATCCAATGGCCAGTAGAATCAATTTTTATTAATTGGGCCCTCAGAAAATCCAAGCCCACGATATGCAATAAACCCTAGAGACAGGTGGAACTCAACTTTTGGATAAGTTTAAAAAATTGCCTAAGCAATTTTGGATAATGGACTCATGGGTAAAGGATTGGCGGTTGAGAAAAACGTGGGAAATAATTTCCAAACTTCAATTTAAATATAAAAAAAAGAAAATAATAGGGGATACACATGAAAACAGAGCTAAAAAATTTAAATACACGAGAGAATGAAAGGAGGAAAATGTTTACATACACAATTAGTGCCGTATGTGGGAACTTTTTTTTTTAGTGAGACATGAGATTTTCCATGGCAAATGGGGAGTATCAGATATTGAGTGATGAGGAGGAAAGTCAAGCTGTCCCTAAATATGTTCCAAAGTAGTCAGAATCTCCTCCTCAAATAGGGCTTGATCCACCTCAGGGTCAGGTTAATGTGGTTCAACTCACAAAGCTTGTAGCCGCTAGTGTTCATGCAGTATTGGCAAGGAGGGAAATCCCATCTCAGGATCTAGCTTGCCATAGGAAAGGTAACCCAGGCCCCTTCATGCTATCCAGAATGATAAACATGCATTTCCTGCTAGATAATTTAGACAAGGGGTGCATGTGAGGAGAGGGTACAGAAAAGCTACATCTCAGTCGAGCCTGGCAAAAATGTATAGGGAGCAAGATTCCAACACGATCTTGATACAGAAGTTAGGGGAATCAGGAAAGAGATGGAGGAGTTAAGACGCACGCTCAAGCGTGAAACAGAGGTAATACTTGAGGGTATCGCCTTTGATAAAGCGATCCTGGCAGAGCCCTTTCCCTCCAACTTCAGAGCTCTCGGTATTCCAGAATATACTGGTTTATCCGATCCACCCAAACACCAACTTAGATTTCAGATTGAGGCGATGTTGTATCAATACAATGATAGAGTGAAGTGTCGAGCCTTCATCAGCACACTAGAGGAGTTTGCTCAAACGTGGTTAAGTCAACTACAACCAGGATCAATCCACTCTTTTTTTCAGCTACGCGAGTTGTTCCTGCACCAATATCCTATTAGCAAGCAGTTCAAAAAGACTTCTTTTAGTCTATTTAGCTTAGAATAGAAAGAACGGGAAACATTGAGAGAATACATCAAGAGATTTATAGAGGCGGCTCTAGAGGTATTGACAGCCCATAAAGAGGTCTTTACTAACTCTTTCATTAAAAGATTGCGAGAAGGTTGTTCTTCTCGAGCCTGGTTAAAAAACTCGTTAAAGATTTTGACAAATTGCTAGCCAGGGCAGAGAAATATATTAACTTGGAGGAGGCTAAAAAAATAAAGAGAGCCGAGTTGAATGATAAAAGAAATGAATTGGGAAGCTGAAGCCAGCATGGGAATGACCCTTCAGGCTAGTTTCAATTATTCCAGGAAAAGCTTATAATCTTATGGATAAAAATGGAAAGATGCTTGGACGACCCTGGAATGTTCAGTATTTGAAGAAGTATTACACTTAAAAAAGTTATTTTGCTTCACATTTTAGGTAGTATTTGCCCAAGTTTACTTGTCTTTTAGTATTTGAATACTTGTTTTTGGACTTTAGTATCTTGGTTTTCAATTCTTATGACAATATAAAATTCTTTGATTTCTCGGGAAAAAAAAAATTCCAAGAGATAACGAAGGCAATTTCTTGCCCAAAAAATCTTAAAAACTTAGGATTCACAACAATAATTTAAGAGATCCCTTGAATAAAATGAAGGCAATTACTTGCCCAAAAAATCTTGAAACTCAGGATTCACAATAACAATTCAAGAAAATTCCTTGAAAAAAGTGAAGGCAATCCTGAAAACTCAGAATTCACAACGATAATTCAAAAACAGAAAATCGTAAAAACTCAGGATTCACAACAATAATCCAAGAAAATCCCTTGGATAAAATAAAGGCGATTACTTACCCAAAAATCTTAAAAACTCAGGATTTACAACGACAATCAAAGAAAATCCTTTAGAAAAAAATGAAGGCAATCCTGAAAACTCAAGATTCACAACGACAACCCAAGAATATTTCTTAAAAAAAATTAAGACCATCATGAAAACTCAGAATTCACAACGACAATCCAAGATAATTCCTGAAAAAAAAACGAAGGCAAATTACTTGCCTAGTAAATCCCAAAAACTTAAGATGATAATAATAATAATAATAATAATCCAAAGGTTCCTTGGATGAAACAAATGCAATTATCTACTGAGTGAATCCTAAAGGCTTGGGATAGCAGTAGTAATTTAAGGAATCATCTCCTAGAAAAAAATAAAAGCAACAAAATAAATAAATGGGCCTAATATGTAAATGGGAAGGGGGGGGGAGGAGTAGTGATATACCCAATCTTAATTGATATATACAATCCTGATCAGGCTCAGAAACTAACACAAACATATTAGGCCTATTTCCTCAAAAAATAGTCAAGCTTGGAAAGTCCAATAATCCGATGGCTAGCAAGATCTATTATATTAATTGGGCCATCCGAAAATCCAAGCTCACGATATGCAATAAACCCTAGAGACAAGTGGAACTCAACTTTTGAATAAGTTTAAAAAACTGTCTAAGTAATTTTGGATAATCGACTCATGGGTAATGGGTTGGCAGTTGAGAAAAACATGGAAAGTAGTTTCCAAACTTCCATTTAAATATAAAGGAAAGAAAAGGATAGGAGATACACATGAAAACAGAGCCAAAAAATTCAAATACACGAGAGAGCGAGAGGAGGAAAATATTTACATACATCACTCACCAAAACTCATGAACAAAAAACCCTCAAAAAATACCTAGAAATACAAAAATTCAATTTTCATAACAAGAACCAGTTTCCTCTCATTCACCAATACAAAGGGAGAGGGAAAGTTATCGATTTCCAGCGAATTCTTGAAACCCACCAAGAAATTTGAGAGACAGTAATCTTGAGTTGAGGGAATTTGAGCATGTTAGTATGAGAATTTTCGGAGTTTCCGAGTGAATGTTTGAAATTGATGCAGTGATGGGAGTGAGAGTGAGCACAAGTGTGAGAGCGAGAGCGGAGTGACTTTCTTCTACCCTTTCTAAACAAGTTTTCCCTTATTCACCAATACAAAGGGAGACAGAAAGTTACCGATTTCCAGTGGCTAAAGACTTGAAATTCTTGAAACCCTCCAAGAAATTTGAAAGACATACTCTTGAGTCGAGGGAATTTGAGCTTGTTAGTGTGAAAATTTCCAGAATTTCTAAGTGAATGTCTGAAATTGACGCGGTAGTGAGAGTGAGAGTGAGCGCGAATGTTAGAGCGGGAGCGGAGTGAATTTCTTCTCCCCCTTTTATTCTTGGGGAATTTAATGTTGGGATGAAACTAGGAAAAATCAAAGAACCAGCTATGCCCAACATACACTTTTTTATATTTTTCATTATTTTATATAATTTTATTACTTCAAAAAATAAAAGAAGCTTGAGAAGAAATCAATGCAAATAAGTCCGTACGCTTCTATATTAGGACTCAGAATTAGGTTTTATAGCCATGGTTTTACAAAGTCTAGTGAGAGCCCTCTTCTTTTTCCTTAATTTTGCAAAGAAAAAGAAATTAATTGATTTTAGAAAGTAAAATACATTTTAAGGACTATTTTTGATGTATTAGCAATCACAATTAGGTTTTCATATTCAGCTTTTTTACAAAGTCTAGTGAAAAATCTCTTCTTTTCATTGACTTTGCATAAGAAAAAGAAAATAATTGATTTTTTTTTTGGAGAAACGATTTATTCAATCAATTTTTCATCATTCTTAATGTATCAATATCAACACTTCAATTATTTAAAGATCAAATTTACTAACTAGAATAAGAAAAGATCTTCCAAGCTGTCATGTGATAAAAAAAAACACTCATATGCCTTCTGTACGAACCGATAACCTCTTGAAAATCAAGATTTTCTTTTCCATTTTTTTAAAATTTTAAGGGAGTAGTTGATTTAGAAAGTCAAATTTAATAATATTAATATAGCATAACAATTTGATATTGATATTTCCAGCATTATTCAAATTATGTTCCAAATATAGACTACATTATTCGTTTAAAATTTTGACTTGTGTCTTGCAAGTATTATTTTTTATGTAATAATAATTAATAGATTACTAATTAACTGAGTGCCTTAAACTTTAAAAAAAAAAAATAAATGAATAGCCAATGAGAGAGTGTTAGTTATTAGGCTTTATTTATATTGCATGACATGGCATAACAGATTATTTAATATGGACTAATGCCATATTTACTATGTATGATAACAAATTGTGCAAGGCCATGATCTAAATTAAGTCCAGTATCAATGGACCATTTTTCATCATAAAAAATCACACCAAGGTAGCTTGTCCTACAACCCACCCGTTGGTCCCTACCACTGCCAATGACGAAATGACCCCCCAAAAATATGATGTTGTCTATCATTCATTAATCTTATCTATCAAAGTAAACGAACTACGTACATCAATTAAGAGATTTACATATTTAAAGCAGAATCAAACTTTCTCCGAGAAGTACCATTTTATTCAATGAAGGCTCTAAGGCTTCATATGTGATTACATTAATGAATGACCCTTAATACACACCAACAACCGATATCAAGTTCAAGATAAGATAATTGAGAATGCTACATAAACATAAAAAGATCAATGACATTTAGCATTTGGCAGAACTTGAGGTCCAAGGCAAGATGTGATACAACCAATAGTTCCCGCTCCACACCGGCGGTAGCACGAGATGGTCCCCGTACCACTAGTTCCACAATCTGTCGCACATGAAACTGTTTTCTGCCCGCAATCTATGAGGCACTGTCCTCTTTGTGATGGTTGCCCATCAACACGACTGACTATCTGTATAATGCAAAATAAGGTGAAGACAGTTGTAACGAGCCCCCGAGCCATTGCAGAATGTTGGATGAAAATGTCTGTATAATACAACGACTCTACTTTAGGTTGGAGGTTGGTGGGCAGGGGGGTGGGTTTTGTTATATTTCTAATCAAACATGGACTTTCTCATTTTATAGTAGGATAGGTTTTGTTCTTTTCCTTTTTTTGTTACTTTTCTGTTGATGAATGAGTTTTGTGTATGTTATACTTTTGTTTGATTTTGGAAGAAAAGGAGTTTAGTTTCCTTTATCCTTCATGAGATTAGTGTGATGGTTTGTTATTGTCCTTGTATGTGTATTTATACGCAATTTTGCTTTTTAGCCTATGTTTTCATGCTTTCTCGAGTGAAAAAAGAGGATGAGACAAATGACTCAATTTGTGAGAGCTTCTTTTTGGCACAAACTTTAGTAAGATTGTGGTGATAAATTTGTATTCTTCTATGATTGCTTCCTAATTCACACTTTAGAAAAATTGTTGGATATTTTAACAAAATAATATGTAATCCCACATAGAGTTTTAAAGAAAAAACTATCTTTTATAATATTTCCTTTTGTACCATATTTGAGATAAAAATAAGTTTCCCACACACACGCACAAGAGGGAGGAATTTGTCTCCTCAAAAAACACTATAAAAAGGGATCTTGGGTAATCTGCAGAATACACACATAAAAACTACAAAAAAAATCCTCTTCCTCTCTTTTCTCTGCATACAAATTTCTTGAGCTCTGTTACAATGTCTATTGTAGCTTCTGCTTCACCAAATAGTGCAGGTTTAAGGTAAAGCCACGACTATAGGTTGGGTTATTGTATCCCATAGACGACACGACTATTAATCTTACTGCACTAAAATTATTTCGAGAAGGAGTTGTGAATTCGTCTTAAGAGAGCAACTTGGTTCGCCCCTCTACCCGTCTGAACAAAAAATTACTTGTCTCCCTATCCTTTTTTAATATTATTTCCAACAAAAATTACTGTGACTAATGTGCATTTTTACTTCTATGATTTTTTTCTGATTCAAACTTCACTAAAATTCCAATGACGGAATAACATTTTTACTCCTATGATTTCTTTTTTATTAGCACTTTAACAAGGTTGTTGTGACAAATTCATATTCTTACTTGTATGATCACGCTCAAAGAAAATTACTACGCTAATCCTCTGTTTTGCCTTTCTGGGAAAAGGGAGAATGAGACAAAAAGGTTTGTTTGCATCCAAACAAACTGACCTAATTTGGGACTGTCATCGAACTAGGTTTTGTCAACAGAAGGCAATGGATATGTTCATGATTTGAGATTTGTACTAGGCTTGGGTTCCTCTGTCAAATCCATTTGGTTAGAAGTCCAATTTGGTGCAGAAAGGTCGTATACATATAGAATGGCTAGACTAGACTCTAGACCAAAATGATGGGTCCTGGTCCTAGTCAAGAGTCCAACCAAATGGCAAATTGGGTGTGTATTCTAACTGGGCAACATAAAAATGCTTTCAATCAAATCAAAACAATTTGAATATGTCTCGAATATCAATTTTCATAACGAATTTTGACTCAAAATTTATAGGATCTGAATTGTTAATGCCAATAATAATCTATAGAATATGAAATTTGATAAGAAAATCTCAAATAGTTAAACCACCAAAAAAAAAAATTATTAAATGTGATCCATTTCCGATCGCTCAATTTGGTATTTGATCCCATCTCAACTAGAGATATTTATAACAGTATATGATTGCTCAGCCCTTTAACAGCTCGAGCTCTAACATAATAATTTATTCTTTAAGTTAATTAACTTCAAAAATATTTTCTCAAATATTTGTATAGCTAAAATCAGACACCCAACATAATGTAAAGAAAAGTATTTGCAATATAACTAACAAAGGAAGTGAGTGTAATTTCAAAATTTTGAGGGGACTAATTGGTAATCTACGTTGCTATATTTATACTATATATAAAGTGTAAGGTTCTTAAATAATTGTTTTAGTGTTGTGTTTTCATGTATTTATTTCTAAAATGTCCCTTTATCATCCTAATAACCATCTATAACCCGATAAATACTCATAACTTACAAATTTATGTCGTTATATTAAATATAATTATTATTAAATATATTATCGTAATATAATTATTAAATACACACAAATTAAACCTGTATTATATTTCAATATATATGAAGCATACATTAATTATTTTATGCAAATGCATATACTAGACACTAGTTGAAATGAAATGCCAAATAAAAATTATGTCTAAACGCATGCGCACATTACAAACTCATAAACACCATAACATAATAGAGGAAGCTGCACAAAGATAGCATATAGAATTGCCTCATAAAACCAAAAGAAAAGAAGGTTCCTTTGATCTCACAAAAGTATTATATTTCCATTTGGTTCATGCGTTAGAAAAGAATTTCTACAACTGCAGATCTTTACAGCATTGACACCAAAATCAGTAGTTAAAACCTCAAAGGTTGAAAGCTTCCGCTAAGATACGCTTACAAGATATGCTTACCTTTTTAGACAACAATTTCCAAAGCTCCAAGGCATTATCCTAAAACCCACATTTATGTGAAAGCAGTCTTCAACATACTTTGTGGCAGACAGTTTGGTGCAGAGTTATAAGTTGTGTGTTCCATTTGTCTATTGCAGTGTACTTTTCTATTCCCTTTAACCTGCGTGAAAATATTATCACCATGTTATATATGTCACAAGGATAAAAACAAGGGATAATTACCTCTACACCCCATAAGATTTGGCATAATCACCAAAACATTCCTGGGATTTGGATAATTGCCATTACAGCCCCTACTATATGTTCAATTGACACATAATTATCATTACACTCTCTGAAGATTCTGAAATAGCGTTATAAGTAGGCCTCCCGAATAAGAGGAGTGTAACTAGGGCATTCATCTGAACTAACAATCAGGAGTATAATTGCAATTATTCAAACCTCAGGAGGTGTTTTGGTAATTATGCCAAACCTCAAGGCGCGTAGAGGTAATTATCTCTAAAGACAAAAAAGAAGACCAAGTCAAGTAGCAAGAGTAAATGACATAGACATTAAAGTTGGAAGAAACTTATAGGTTAACCTGTCACCATGTTCTAACAGACGATTCACTTGATCAATGTGTCCATGAATCCGATTATCCAGTATAAGAGATACTAACAGCTCCTCAACGTCCTTCTCTGGCATATTAAGTTCCTGTGAGTCACAAATATTACTAGTACGATAATGGATCCTCAATGAGCCATGAAACTGCTACACTGGTCATGGGATGGTAGGCATACCCACAACTTGATAAATGGCAAGTAATTAGCTTTTGATCTTCTTTTCTTAGGTCTCTTCGTCAATGAAAATTGACTTTCGGTAAAGTGTTCCTCTGTACTCATATGAAAGCCAGAATTTTACCAGAAATGGACAACCACAATTTTGGCCCTTGATTTTTGACTCCTTTTGGAAAATGGAAACGGAATATGAAATTGGAAGCAAAACTAAAATGGAATGAAAGAAACAGAGTAAGATTCCTAACACAGGAGACTTTTGTTTTCACCTTTGATATAAAGGGGATCTGAATTTTTGTGTAAGGCTTTATGAGCTTAAGCAGCACTTGTGTTCTCACATTCTTTAGAAGATCTTCAATGTAATTTCGAATAAATGGATCGTCCATTATTGTCCTTCTGTTACTCTGCAACATTACGACTACTTACTTTAGAAGAATGAATAAGATGGAGAGACAAGTCTTCTAACAGGTTGATACCAAATGTTAAGGCAACAGAATACCTTCAGAATTTTTTCGAACTCCAAAATCTCATTTCTTTCATATGCTGCGATTAGGTTTGTCATTGCCAGAATCTCAGGATGATTTTTATATCTACAAAGCAAATGAGGCCAATGAGACAGAGGTTCACATTCTATACTTGAAAGCAAAATCAAAATGCTAAATTCATGAAACAACTTACGGCTTTGCCTCATGAGCATCGAATGGGTTGACCTCTGATTCCATCAGCATATTTGCCAGAACCAAATACCTAACACACAGCGACAAACCAATTAGTTCAAGTGGAGTGCGTAAGAGCACCATATCAAAGATTACATTAGTGTGTACAGAAGGACATTTTATGAAACAATTTCTTTTTAGTAGAGTCAACTAAATTACTCAGTATCTATATTATCAATTTCAGGTACAAGCATTCAGGTTCAAAATGTAAATGCAAGAATACTAGCAGAAAAGCGGTTAAACATGTCAACTATCAAACCATATAGGTACTTGTCAATCCAACCAGAAACCAGGAGTGCAGAAACGATAATATGTCAACATCATTCTAATAATTACTCAGGGTGTAAGCTTCTTCCATCTGAATGTTATGCGACCTTTTAAGCTTAAAGAGATAAGAACATATTAGTGGAAGTGG
>JACFYI010001127.1:246999-269775 GCA_014898755.1 Handroanthus guayacan
ACAAAAAAAAAACCAGAGACAGAGAGAGAGAATCTTGCGAATATGAAGAAACCTTTAGAGCAAGTATCATATGATGTACAATTTCATTTTTCTGATCTTACTGTACTATTAAGCTTTATGTTTTAAACCTGAATTCTTCTACTTCTCTATAGAATATGTTTTAACTATTTGTTCATAATGGTTAGAATATTATTTCCAAATTACAAGCACCTATCCTTAGGTGCAAACAAATGACCAATTAATTTTTTTTTCTCGTATAAATATGTTCCTTCATGGTTCCAGGACTTTCTAATTTAAACTACTGACATACTTCTTTATTATTTACATGGCCTATCCAATACCTCAGTCTATTTTAGAAAAATCTCATATACCTTTGAGTTCGATCTATTTAAAATCTATATTTGTATTGCATATAATAATAATATCAAATGATATTGAGGGGGTCTCATAGTTGTAAATTATAAGTTGAATTCCTACCAAGCATGTGTCAACCTTTAATATATTGAATAGTAGCCTTATTTGTTTTTCTACTGCACAGAAGTTTTGCTAGAGATTTTCTCGTTAGTTATTGATTTCAAATGTTATTAATTTGATGTATTAATATAAGAATTAGATGTATTAATCATCAACAAAATAATATTTATCAAATAATATGAAAATGAGAAAATGATATAATTATAGTACTTAAGAAAATTATAGTAACTAATATTCAAATAAAGAAATTTTAGTAGTTTACAATTATTTAACTCCACCACACTAAATAAAGTGGCCATGCTTCTCCGAATCCGCGGAAATACATACAAACCAAACACACCCCAGAGCCGTTGTTGTCAGCGCATACGCATGGCTGGCCGTACTTCTACTGTCAACATGGCCCGGCTCCCACCCTCACCCCCACGACCTCACAGCAAACGTGTAGCAGTTTTCTTCCCAAATTTAAAATATTATCACATTTATTATAATTCCAACCAACAGGCAACAAAAAATATTCTTGTTATTATTTTGTTTAGATGCATCCAACAAATGTTACTATCTCCAACAGTTTCTTCGAAGCTTCAAAAGAAAGCTAAAACTTTCCCAATTAATAATAGTTTAAAATAGGAGGGCTGGTGAATGTTGAATTCTTGTTCTTTGCATGCTCTTTTCCTGTTATGATGGCCGGTTTTATTTTTTCCTTTGAGGGCCTTTTATTATTATTTCCCCTGTCTTAAATCTTGAAGGAATTGAAGCTATATTGAATTATTGACCCATTCAGACTCCAAAAGCCGCTTTATAGTTCTGATTGATAAATTATTAAAGCTTCGATTCGATCCACAAACAAATTCAAGTATATCTTCTTTTTCTCTCTTATCCTCCACTTGTACTTTTACTGTTTAGCTTTCTTGGATTCTTGTAAGCTTCTTGTTGCACATCTGTATGCTTATACATATATATACACATATATATTTTATAAGTGCTCTGCATGCGGAAACTTGAAGTGGGTTCTTCTGGGATTTAGTTATCTTCAGATTTTGCCCTGGAAAAAGTTCTATTTTGTTCTTGGATTTGGGATTTTATTGAGTGGGTTGTTTTCTTTGAGTTTGGTTTGGCAAATTGAGTGATTTCTTGCTAATTTGGAGAAAGGAAGAGTAGAATTGAGTTGGGATTTGTATGAATATAGTTGCTGCTGCTTTGTGCTTGTGATTTATTGCCGCAGAGGTTGTTAGATCTCTCTCTCTCTCTCTCTCTACTATTTTTGGTTATTCTATTGTTCCTGGCCTCTTTCTTTGGTCATTCATTAAGTATGCTATATTAAAATATTTGTCTAGTATATTATAAGTTCTATATTGATCTTCATCTCTTAATATAGTCAATAGTTGTCATTGCTTTGACTTGCAGAAGGGGGTTGGGGGGGAGGGAGTCTTTGTCTATCTTATGAAGCTCAATTTCAATTAAAATAATAAGAAATCCAAGAATCTTATAATGTTATAGCGCTGTGGTTCATATTCATGATCTCTATTAAGACAGTCATTTTCTTTTAGGTCTATAAGTATGATTGAAGGTCTTTGAGTGTGGAAACTATTTCAATTGTTAAGTATTTTGAAGGACTGACGAAAGTAAACGGCTTATGCAGGAAATTGTTGTTGAAGACTACGGTTGCGAATGAGTCAACCTAAAATTAAGCGCAAGATCGGGAAATATGAGGTTGGAAGGACGATCGGTGAGGGCACATTCGCGAAAGTGAAATTTGCTCGAAATTCTGAGACCGGACAACCTGTGGCAATCAAGATTCTTGACAAGGATAAGGTTCTTAAGCACAAAATGGCTGAACAGGTTAATCTTTGCTTCTACCTTCATATGACCTGAAGTTTTCGTGTTATATAATCCAATGGGAGTTGATCAAATCATGTAAATGACTTCTAGAAGATGGTTTCTAATCGTTATCTGCGGATTACGTCAATGTTGTCTCTTTTGTTGGGAAAGGACTATTTAGTATCATGCTTCTTTTAGCTCTATATTTGTAGCATTGTCAAATCAACTTTTTGTCCGCTTATGGATGTTGCAGATCAGGAGGGAGATAGCAACGATGAAGTTGATAAAACATCCCAATGTTGTTCGGTTGTATGAGGTCTCTCTCTCTCTCTCACACACACACAGGATTACTATTATCTGTAGGAAATATCTGCTTTTAAGATAATAGCAATGTTCGTGTTACTCGATTATCATGAGAATTCGCAGAGGTGGCAATGGTTAAATTTCTTATTGTAGATTTTCTAAGTGTTGCCTACATGTTCTTTTCAGGTGATGGCAAGCAAGACAAAGATATTTATTGTTTTGGAATTTGTCACCGGAGGAGAGCTCTTTGACAAAATTGTAAGATGAGAAGCTTTTCCACTCACAAATATTGACATTTTCGCTATCCTATGAAGCATGTAATAAGGAATCATGATTCTGTGACTCATTGTATTGTTTCGATGACCCCATACTTCACATTGCTGATCTTTTAAAATACTGGGTCCACGCCTGCTGAGTTTCAGCCGGTGTTTTAAGAACCGGATTGGACCAGCCCGTCTGATTGAGAATCGGCTGTGTTTGGCATGTGAACTAGTGCAAACCAGTTAAAACCACAAAAAAAAAAAAAAGGAACCGGAAAAAAACATGTTTTTTGGCTTAACCCTTTTTTGATAATAAAATAAAAGCAAATTTAATAATTCAATCACATTCCATTTGCCCTAACTTCCAACTCTCCACGTTTGGCACTTAACTTTGCTTAGTTTAATTAATATTTGAATATTTATAATTGGATAAAATTTGTGAATCAAGTGACTATCTTTTTGCCCTTATTCTTTTGCATTTTCCATATTCTTTATATCATCCCTGACAACATATTTTATATTTATATTAAATATATTTAAAACTTCAGTGATACTAATTGAACTAGTGGTTGAACTGGTTGAATGTATTATCCGGCGTTTAAGAACTGGTTCTGAATGAACATATGTGACCATGAAGGTAAATCACGGAAGGATGCGAGAAGATGAAGCAAGAAAATATTTTCAACAACTTATTAATGCTGTTGATTATTGCCATAGCAGGGGAGTTTTCCACAGAGACTTAAAGGTAGTTAATTGGCTTTTACGATATTCCATCGGTCATCAATTTTGCTGGTGAAATTCTAACTTATGCTTTATTTTGTATTTTAACTGCTGCAGCCGGAAAACTTACTGTTGGATGCTGCTGGGAACCTCAAAGTTTCTGATTTCGGATTAAGCGCTCTGTCCCAGCAAGTCAGGGTAAATATCAGAATCTAAATTGTGAATTCCACTTATATGTGTCGCGCATCACTTTGTTTGCCTGTTTGATAGACTTAAAGAGTTTTTCAAGTTTGTTATTAAAAACCAGAAAATGAATTCAACTTCTACTTCCTGGTCGTTATGTTACACAAAATGCATTTCCAAGAAAAATTATAGGTTTCTTTTCATCGCCTGGAATTGTGCTCTAATGTTTCCTTTTCTTCTCAGAAGAATAAGATTTTCAGATTAACTTCTGATAGGGGCTACATAAGAAGCATGTTGATGCCTTACTATTAGGTATAATTACCTCAACACCCCCTGAGATTTTGCTTAATTTGAGATATAAACCTTGTGGTTTGACAATTACAATTAACAACCCTTACTTTTAGTTCAGCCAAAAGAAAGTTTAAACAGAGCATGTGTGATATTATAATCAAACCCAATCTAACAAAGAGAAGCGTAGACCCCCAATTAGTCTAATGGCAGGGTGGGTGGTTGTACTTTCCCAAACCACAGGGGGTGTTTTTGTAATTAAGCCAAACCTGACTTAAGGGGTGTTGAGGTAACTATCCCATATTATGTACTCAAGGACCCTCCTGTTGACTTGCATGATCGCCATATCTTGTTATTTATCTATCAGAACTAGTTTGTGCTTCCTTTTCATCTTCATTCAGATTCAAACACAGATTTTATGCAAACTTTAAGCTATATCTAAAGTTCTGCTCATGAGTCATTTTAGAAGTTTGTTCCGTTTGGTGAATCAAAATAGAACATTTATGAAAATAACTTGACAGGATGATGGATTGCTACATACTGCTTGTGGAACTCCAAATTATGTCGCTCCTGAGGTTAGTTATTGACCTGTGCTATTTTTTTCTCTCTCCCTGCGCACCTTTTCTTCTATTGTCTCGTTGATTCGATAAGAACTGCACAGGTCCTAAATGATCGAGGCTATGATGGAGCAACTGCAGACCTGTGGTCGTGTGGAGTCATACTCTTTGTATTGCTTGCAGGTTACTTGCCTTTTGATGATTCTAATGTTATCAACCTATATAAAAAGGTGAGCACTTTGTCTAATTAGTCCTTGTTTTATGAGTTATCTTTTATCTCGTCAGTAGTTTTACTATGTCCATTGTAAAATGTCCAGATATCTTCCGCCGAATTCACTTGCCCTCCTTGGCTTTCCTTTGGTGCCATGAAGTTGATTGCTCGAATATTGGAACCAAATCCACTGAAGGTACAAACACTTGAATTATGTTTATGTTAAATTTTCTTCTCGTGTGTACTGGCACCAAGTCAGTTCAATTTCTAATGTTGTGTTATAACTTGGAAACACGTTAAAACGACTACAATTTAGTTAAAAGATGAAAAAAAAACTTTTTTGAAATTGTTGCGAACACCCCCGACATATTTGCATCTCAAATAGAAGCCCAGAATGATTTTGAAAGACAAACTTATAATGGAAATTCATACTAAAGAAATTGTCACATGACAAATTATTACGAAATTATCTCATCTCGACATCTGTGTCTACTTTTAACTTCATTACATTTGTGCAGCGCATCACAGTTGCTGAAATTTTGGGGGATGAATGGTTTAAGAAAGATTACAAACCACCGGTGTTTGACGAGAAAGAAGATACAAACTTGGATGACGTGGAAGCCGTGTTTAAGGATTCTGAGGTGTGTTCGTCAAGCATGCGAACTAATTTATCTGAACTTTCTCAGATACGACGAATTTTAGTTGTGAGAAAATCTCATAGAATTCTTTACAACAGGAATATCATGTGACGGAGAAAAGGGAGGAGCAGCCAACAGCAATGAATGCCTTTGAGTTAATTTCCATGTCGAAAGGTCTCAATCTTGGGAATCTATTTGATGTTGAACAGGTTCAAACTCCTTTGTTTTCTCCTTATACACACCAGCAATTAATAATATGAGGAACCAATACCTTTTACAGCTAACATTTGTTTGCCTCGACACTGGTGACAGGGATACAAGAGAGAAACGAGGTTCACATCTAAATGCCCGGCCAACGAGATAGTTAAAAAGATTGAACAAGCTGCGAAACCTCTTGGTTTTGATGTTCACAAGAAGAATTACAAGGTAATAGTTGCTCTTTGGTTGTTTAAATAAGTAAATAATCAAAGGTTGTAATAAAACGAGATCATCGATAATGCTTTCTGTTGGTAACTTTCTTTCTACCTTTTCCAGATGAGGCTTGAAAATCTAAAAGCAGGAAGAAAGGGCAACCTTAATGTCGCAACTGAGGTATATTTTATATTGCATTATATTTGGATGTTTTCGTTTATTGTCCAGATAGCTAACGCATAATATATATTTAAATCAGGTATTTCAAGTTGCCCCTTCGTTGCACCTGGTTGAGGTTAGAAAAGCTAAGGGAGATACTTTAGAGTTCCACAAGGTACATCGTTCTTCCAAAATTCGATTTATAATATATTCGTTTGAAAAATATGCTAATAGTATTTCACAATGCGTCAGCCACATTTTTCAAAAAATTGCGAATTTTTCATATTTGTCAATTCTCTATCTCTCTTGGTAGAAAATGGAGTTTCTTGAAATTTTGTGTCTTGAATTGTATTGAATAAAACCCACATGGCATTATCTTTCGAATCCTTCTCAGAATCGATAAATCATATGTCCACTAGTTGAATTATAACGACTTACTTCAATTGCTCACATTACCCATATAAAACTCTGCTAGATCTTTCTTGAAACGTAACCAAGAATTACAATGTCATTCGATCAAATTGGATATTAACTAAATTTTATGTTATTTCTGGTGTTACTCTTATGCAGTTCTATAAAAACCTTTCGACTTGCCTAGAGGACGTAGTTTGGAAAACCGAGGAGGACATGCAAGAAATGAAGTAGAGAAGGTTACATCTGTATAAAGTTGCCAGTTCCATCATTCTTTCGTTTGATTTGCTTTTTCTCTCGGAGTAATTTTTCGCCTGGAGGGAAATATCTTCGTTTGAAGTGGTTTTTCGGTTGTTTTTTGGTATGAAAATCAAAGAGATACAACAGTTTCCTGGTGAGGTGTGGTTTATTTTTGTGTATCTTTAGGGAAATGCAATGTTCATTGTAGAGCATGATTCTTGAATTAATGAGAAGTTTCAAAACTAGGACCTTTCTAGCCAACAGTTTGTTACTTCAAGAGTTTGTCTTGTGGGTCACTAGGGTACAAGGGTATTTTGGTCTTTAAAATGTATAAAATATCCTTTAAGCTGTAATCAACGTTTGAATCTAGATGAAATACTTAGAAATATTCCATTAGAAGTGAGATGATATGGTGAATTGTAATTTTTCTGAAAATTTGTATAGTCGATCGAGTCGAAATAAAAATTTGGTAAGTGAAGTGTTAAAAAAGTTACAGATTGGATGACAAAGTGGAGTTATTCCTAAATGTTATCTTCTAGGGTACAAGGGTGTTATGGTCTTTCAAATGTATTCAATTAGAAGCAATTGGAAGCGAGATGATATGGTGAATTGTAATTTTTTTGAAAATCTGTGTAGTCGATGGAGTTGAAATAAAAATTTGATAAGTGAAGTGTGAAAAAGTTACAATTTGGATATCAAAGTGTAATTTATTACCATACGTTAACGTATGAAATATATGACAAAATATCAAGTTAAATAGTGAAAAACAAATAATTGAAAGTTTAATTCCATCTTCTATTGATTTTAACATTTAACGTTGGGTATAGCAACAAGAAGTGAGGTAAAGTAAATCCTTATTAACTTGGGAAAATTCACAGTAAGTAAATCAAATTTCAGAGGAAGCAATGATAATTAAAGTTTGACAAAAACGTTGTGTTTAATTTTATTACTGTTTGATGGGACAAAAGTTTTTAAAATATGTACTGATTACTATTAATTATTTTATATGCACATATCGATCGCACACTAATATTATCAATTTATTTTGTATCAAGAAAGATTATCTTTATCCTAAATGGTAAAAGCATGAAAAGAAATCAGGGGAGGGAAAGCCTTTTAACACTAAAAGTAATCATTAACCCATTATTGTCTTTATCCTTGCAAACAATTACAATAATTACTATCCTTTGGAGTCAACAATTTCAATGTGTATTTCAACTCAATGATAACAAAATTCATGATTATGCTTAATTCTCCTTCTAGAATAGCATCAATGAAGAGATTTTTTTATTTTTATTTTTATTTTTTTTTTATATCAAATTTGGATTTTGATTTGTTTTAATCTTGTTGTATCAAAATTTTCCTGTCTTGATTATTTATGGTATGAATACGGTTAGGGGCATGATTTTGGTTCAACAATAACTCATAAATATCCAAAGGAAAGAAAATGCTCTGCTATCTAAATTATGGATCTTTTTGTAATCGTTTATTGAACTTTGTTTTCTTTGTTACACCTCATTATCTAAATTATAGATTTTTTACAATTCACCATCATATTTGAACATTTTCTTTTGCAGAATATCCAATCTTGATTTTCTCATATGCCAAGCGCGTCACTGATCTTAAGGATATGTTTGTTATATGATGTAAGAGAATTTTAACTAATAAATGTTGCTTATATTTGGTAACTTGGATTTCAACTTAAAAAAATAGAAAATTTCGAACTTATTTTTAAAATTTTAACGGACTCCTTTATTTTTCCCATATTAATCATAAAATGTAAGAACATAATATCTTTAAATATCTGGTACAATTATATTTTTATTGAGAAAACAAAATACACAGGATAGTGTCGTGCTGTGCCTCATTGAACCATTCAAAATCCTTGGACAGTCGATGTAAAATTTTCTGAAACACAATTGCAACCAGAAATGAGCAGCAATATTTGCTTTAGAAATTAACACCAAAACCATGTCCAAAACAAGTACAAAGCAAGAAGTTCTTTACATGGTTAATAATCAGCCAAAAATAAAAATAAAAATAAAAAAAACCCACACTTCAAGAAAATCTATCCATATTTACACTTTATATAAGCACCACATCTAACTCACAAACTCCAAAAGTTAAAAGAAAAATTATCTCCTAAACAAACAGGTCACAAGAATGTTTCATGCAAGAGAGTGTGGCTTTTGAGAACTCAACGTTTTAACGCGATGTTCTAGCTTGGCTTTCGGTGAATTTTGTATGGCTTGTAGTTGTTCTAGCTCGGCTAGAACCTCGTCCATGGAGGGCCGGTTTCTGGGTTCGTTATAGAGGCACCGTAAGGCTAAGGAACATGCAACTTGTGCTCCCCTTTTGGAGTACTCGCCCCTTAACCTCGTGTCCATGATTCTTGAGAATTGTCTGTTGTCGCCTAGAAATTGCTTTGCCCAATCGACTAAGGTGCCTTCGGTTCCTCCAATAGTTTCATCACCTAATGCTCGTCTTCCGGAGAGAAGCTCTAATAGAACGACTCCAAAACTGTACACGTCGCTCTTTGAGGTTAAATGACCTGTTCAGTTGCATTTGTTTTAGAAAAGTGATCAAGAGGATGTTTGGATAAATTGATTTAAAACATTTTATACAATATTTTTATAGCGTATAAGATGTTAGATCTTAAATTAAAAATAGTTGTTGAGGTGTTTCATCTTAGGGCTTATTAGATGTTAGTAATGATAATTTTGTAATGTGATTGAAATTGGAGTATGTTAATATCTTAAAATTAAGTTAGAAATGCTTCAGAGGGTGTTGGGGATAACCTTTATCTAAAACATTTTACAAGCACATTTTACAAGATGTTAGACCTTACTTTAGAAACGAGTCATTGAAGTGTTTTAATTAAAAATGATATTAA
The DNA here is from genome assembly GCA_014898755.1 of Handroanthus guayacan. NCBI lineage: Eukaryota > Viridiplantae > Streptophyta > Magnoliopsida > Lamiales > Bignoniaceae > Handroanthus > Handroanthus guayacan. The sequence goes on from JACFYI010001127.1 coordinate 256,566, forward strand.
AGCTTATAAGATGTCAGTAACAATAATTTTGTAATTAAAATGGAATATGTTAATATCTTAAAACTAGTTAAAAACTTGTTACATTTTCTAAAGAGCTTACAAAATCCTAACATCTTATTTTGGGTGCTTATAATTTCTTCTTTAAAAAAAAAAAATAATTATACATTTATAAGCTCTTAAACATCTTATAACATGTTTTAAAGCTAAAAGCTCACCCAACAACTTCTCATTTTTTTCCTCAAAAGAGCTTATAAGATTCTAACATCTTATTTCACAAGCTTATAAGCTCTTTTTTTTTTTTTAAATTATCAAACGCCTTATAACATGTTTAAAGCTCTTCAGCATCTCGTAACCCTGTCGAAAAACTTATGAGCTCAACCAAATGCTACCATTAACCTCAACCGATAGATGCAAAGACATGAAATTTATGTGCGACTTTAATCGTGGCTTTCATACAAAAGGAAAGAAAAGATGAAATAAAACAAGATACCTGAAGCCACATATTCCGGGGCGGCATAACCCATTGTACCGACAACTCTAGTTGAAACATGAGTTCCATCACCACTCGGACCCTTTCTTGCAAGGCCAAAGTCTGAAAGCTTCGCATGAAACTTCTGCAGATTTTCAGGTTTATAAACAACATGCCATGTTAGTACCAAAATCAGACTTAGTACTGACAACATGAGTCAAGTTTAAGTAGTTTAACATACCGAATCAATTAGAATGTTAGAAGCCTTTAAGTCACGGTAGATTATGTTGGCATCTAGACTATGTAAAAAGGACAGTCCTCGTGCAATGTCGATTGCAATTTGCATTCGAGTTGCCCAAGACATTGGCTGTACTCCTTCTGTAGAAATTGCATTAACATGCACACGATCAAGCCATTGTTTTTTATTGATAAAATTTTTTGGGGAAAATAATAGATACAAGAATAGTTATGCACGAAGAAATGTAATGATGTATTCGGAAAATAGCGCCCATTAGAACGTTAAGCTTTTCTGGTTACTTTGAGTTCAATCATTACTAGTTTCTACTCAAAATTTCACGAAGTTGGGATTACTGATGGCATTAGTACTATTATCTGCGATGCGGACTAGGCAAAATTACATGTATGCCACCTATGAAAGAATAATCCGCGTCTTTTTAGTGGTTAGAATTTGATCTCGGAATAAACTGCTAATGTCAGACCAACAGAAAGATGCCGCGTCTCTCCATGTTAGCAATTGGGCCTATAAATAGGAGAAATAGTTCTGTTTTTATGGTACACTAGCTATACTTTTACTACTACATTTATGGTCATTTGCTTTCCAAAATTAACCCTTTTCTGGCGTTTTCATTAGGCCCACCCAACGATCATATGCTTTCAGGTTCAAGTCGAACTTGATCTTTTATAGAAATCCCAAGAATCAAATCACCTTGAGAAGTGCTAGAGAAACAATTGGGATCATAACTTCATATAACGATTCGCAATGTTTGGAAGAAACATCTTTAAGACTGCAAAATGAACATATAAACGAAGAAACTTACTTTTAAAGAGGTGATTCTCCAAGCTTCCTTTAGGCATGAACTCATAAACGAGCAGCCTGTTCTTAGATTCCGAGCAATATCCAATTAGCTTCACCAAATTTTCATGCCGAAGCTGACCTAAGTATTTAACCTCGGTCTACACATTAAGCCACAATCACAAATAGTTAATAAGATGGAGGGAAAAAAAAAAAGAACTTAAAGAAAAGCTTGCAAGGGACGTGATGATCTTACAAGCCATTCTCGGTGACCTTGAAAGCTTTGTGCTTTAAGTTTCTTCACAGCCACAACGGTCCCAGTTCCCGGTTTGCTAGAAGTCAAAGTGGCCTCGTTTATCCATCCCTTAAAGACATAACCGAAGCCTCCCTCGCCAATAAGGCTGTCCGGACAGAAGTTCTTAGTGGCGTTTTTTAGTTCGTTGAAGGTAAATGATTTGAGGTTGCTCGAGACAGACACATCATCATTTAGGGATCCTACGAGAGCATCACAAAAGGGCCCTGAATGTGTTTTCAGGTTTGAAAGATTCGAACTCTGTTTTGAATTGCCGGGTGCTACTTTTGTTCCTAAACAAAAGACAAAATAATGTAAGTTCTTCATGTTATGAACTCAAACTATGACTTAAAGAGTGTTTGCACGATCTTTTATTTTTGGAGAATTGCAGAAAAAGTTGCAAGAGAAAGCGCAGTGGAAGGTGAGACTATTTGAAAATAACAGTTAAAAGTACCAAAAAGTTTAGAAGTTAATTCTTTTCTGCTTAATCTGAGAGAATTAAGAATAGAAGCGCCACTTCGAAGCATTATTTTGTAATCCAAAATAGCTAAAGCTAAAAATTGAAACAACTTTATGAAGTTGTTGCAAACGCTTCCTTAAAACCGAACTAACAAGTACTCCCCCAATATCATTGAACCCATTTAGCTACTCAAGTACATTCATCAAATTTTGAACTCGAAAGAGTGATCTTTAATCGGCAACTTTTCGCATCGTGGATTATTTCTTAATTATTTCTTTTGAATTATCTCCTTGTTCATACATCAAGAATTGCCTTGACAGAAAAAGAAGAATCAAACTCCCTGAAAAAGTTAGATTTTCCTAATCTAACAAGAAAATGCAGACAACTACAGTGACTACTAAGTTGTAAAGCCAAAATATATTCATTCTGGTTAAGACAAGAACTTAGCAATCCAACAACAGTAACCTATATGATGACAGGTAAAAACAGCTTGATCAAAGGATGTCTTAAACTTGTAGTAGAACTTTGACAGGGTATAGTTTCATATATACGTACACAAGGAAGATATATCATATATGCTAATGTAAGAACTTAAGCAAATTTCTCCTACAAAAGTTCAGTTGCTAACAAAGATTTCTTACAATCAATTTCAAGAAAGTTGAAAGGATCCATACCAAAACCTTGACCAGGAACAGAACGATCACTCTTAGAAGGGCTTCCCAAGCAAATACCCATATCCAAACAAGACCCTTCTACCAGCTCAAACAAACAGAAGAAGAAAAAGAAGGAAATTTCAAGAACTGAGAAAAAGTCATTTGTTCTTGCTGGTAATCAAGAAAAGTATTAATCCGGAAGCAGTCAAGAATTGAGCAGAAAAAAAGGGTTTTTCTTTTGTGATTGAAAGCGACACAATAATGTTTCAATAATGGGCAAGAATTCGGAATATACATTTGTTCAAAAAAGGCAGACTATGTACATTGATATTTTGAGAGTTTTAAATGTAGGAAAATAATTATTTAGAGCATGACAGGTTTGAATCTTTGAATTCAAAGTAGAGACATTATGAAACATCGAAATAGAGTCATATTCATATGGTATGTATGAAAGTTGATTTATTTGCAAGTGGGGATGACATGATTGGATGGGTGAAGTTTGGTTAAGAAACGGGAAATTTCCACAAGAAGTCTGCTCTCAATTCAGTCATTTTCTATGGCAAATTTGATTATTTTATTTTATTTTTTCTTTTTCTTGCCTTCATTCATATTTTGGGGGAAAATACTAAAGAAAACATTGTTCTTCATTCGGTCTTGATAAGCACTATTTGGAGGGTATATGGTATTGGTTTTGCCCTAGAAAGAAGTAATATTTTTCTAGAGAAATCGAAAAATTAATAGTAATAGTTGAAAGTATTGGAATTAAAAAGTGAAAAATATTAAAGCGCTGATGGTGGATTTTTGTCAAGAAAAGCAATTTGATCAAACTCTCCTTTTTTTTTTTTTTGAAAGGGGCAATTTGATCAAACTCATTTAATGAAAAAAAAGAAAAAAAAAAACAGAGACACCTCATGAAGTGTTTTTATATTTTAGTTGATTTTAACTTAAAGCCACTCTATTAAAAACAAAATTTACTTTATCATATGCTCCCAAAGTTTTTTTTCACTATTAAAAACTAAAAACAATTGTCAAAAGCAATGCAGAACATCCTTTTCATTTGTTTGTATGAAATTACACTCATTAAACTAATAAAAGATGTCGAAGAGCCCTTATATAATTGGTGAGAAGAAGGTTTCATGAATCATGAGTTTGACTTCCACTGAACGTATATGGGCATTTTTTTTTTCTTCCGAATACTGAATAGTAGCTTTATTTGATTTCACACCATATAATAACTTTTTCAAACGATTTTTTTGATTAATTATTGATTTTCAAATATTATTAATCTTGATGTATTAACGTAAAAGATTTAATGTATTAGTCATCTCTCTAAAAAATAAAAAATGGATAAATGTTATGTTTATTCTTTTTCTTTTTCTTTCCTCTATCTCTCAAGGTAAAATAGTCAATACAATGTTGGAATTTGTCTTTCTCAAATGTCAATGCCTTTATGTGAACAAGTATCATAAATCTAAATTAATGCCTAAAAAAGTTTAGACTCTTTCTTACATTGGCCCCATTGGATATCATAATTAACGGCAGTAGGTCTTAATAGTCCTGTCCACTGTTGAAGATCAAAATGCAAATTAGTGAAAATTGGATCATTTTTAAGCTTGGTTTGTATGGTAGATTCGCAGCATATAAATTTTGTATATCAATTTTAATTTAATGTTTGACTTAATAAAAATTGTCATAAATTATATTTGGAATTGCTAAATTATCCTCCATAATTCATTGTACACCTTGGTGGAAATTTATGTAATTAAAAATAGAAAAAAAATGATGGTATTTGGTGCCAAAAAAAAATTAATAATAAATAAAATAAATTGGAGGCGAGAGATTGGTGTTAATTTAATTTAATTTATTTTTTGTGTGTGTGTGAAAATGAAGATAAGTGAGATAAATAGTATAAAATTAGTAAATTTATTTATTAAAAATTACTATTTGGTGTTAATTTGTAAATTTTATTAAATGATTTATATCACATCAACCAAATAATATATCAAAATAAAATATTTATAGTTTGAAGTTTAAACAGGAATGTTTCCACATGTTTGGACTTGGAGTTGGCAGTTTATTGAGTCAATTTATATATATATATATATATATAGTCAATATCATATTTATGGGTGATACAAATCTTTAAGAATGTAGATTACTTACAAAGAAGATAAAGATCCATAACTTGATGTAAAATAAAAATGAATTTTCAAAAGTATTTTTTCACTAGTATTCTCCCAATTGTTAGGAGTCAATGAATTATAGATGAATCTACAAAAAGAATTTAATTATATGTACCGATAATTAATATTACTCTCAGAAGAATTACAAAATCTTAGGAAATCCTAATATTCTAAAATTCGTGCAAAATTTACAATTGGGCATTTATCATATGTAATATAACTTCAAAAGTAATGTATGTCATATTAAACTTTGAGGATATAATAAGATTATACAGAATTAACGAAGCACACAATAATATGGCGCATCCCCTATATGATAAATATCATATTTTCCCAATTGTATAAAAACTTCACTTGATCACACTTTTCAGATATCTAATCTCTAATTTTTCTTTAAATCTAGCAATTAATTGTTTCTCTTTAAATCTAGAATTAATCGTGGCTTTGCTTTTTCTTCTTGATCCCTTTGGAAGACTTGACCATATGAAGGGTTGTCATTGAATTATTCATGTTCACAGGCTAGAAACTCAACTTGACCGTATGAAGGGTTTTCATTAAATTATTCTCTTTTATAGGTCAAAACTCACTTTTCATTGACTTTGATATTGCCTTGGGGGATAATTGCACCATACCCCCTGTAAAATTCGAAATGAATACCATAAATTCTGTTATTTTAAAATTAGCACATTAAACTCTGTAAAATTTGAAATTTACACCATAAACTCTGTGATTTTAAAATTAGTATACTAAATCCTGTCTTTTTAAAAATAACACACTAAACATCCGAAATTTACATATTAACAAGAGGTGATTGACTCTATTAAACAGAAATATAAGGTTTAATATGTTAATTTTAAAATCATAGAATTTATGACATAAATTTCAAATTTCACAGAATTTAATGTGCTAATTTTAAAATAACAGGATTTATGGTGCAAATTTCAAATTTCACAGAGGGATATGATGCAATTAACCCTATTGCTTGGAAGGAAATTCTTGATTCAATCGTTTTCATTGATGTTTGATCATACTAGAAAGCAATAAAAAAGGCAATCAAATAAACTTAAAATCGCAATAAAAATTTCACAACATATCGACAGAAAAGAAATTGCACGTGTAGGTTGAATTAAATCAAACAGCGAGCAATTTCCCCATAAACCATTCGAACTAAAATTGATTATTTCTCCTATAAATTTGAACTTTCAATGGGATATTAAGCATCAAAATATGGATATAACAGAATCCAAACATCATCAAGTACCAAGTCACATTAATCACAACATTGCAATACCCAAACCATCCCATGTATAAGAATATGTAGTAGTTCTTTACATTACAAATACATTTCCAAGTCTTTGTCACAATCATACCTCTCTTACAACATCAGTACTCAACCAGATTCACAATGTAAATAAAATAAAGTAATAAACCAAGAAACAAAAAAAAAGGAAAAATCAGATCAAGGCAACTGAAAAAAGGCCTAGCAGCTGAACACAATCAAATGAATATGCACTGGAAAAGGCTTTACTGATACAAGATAACACTAAGAAATGGTTACATATATGATTACACTTTCTAGGCTATGGTTTTGGCTTGATACATCAAGCTCCTATTGCAGATCTGTCATCCGGTCCGGCAAGCATAATCTGTCAAATTAAATGATACGGGTTATTTTTGTTTTTTGGTTAACTTTTTAAATGGAAAAGCAATACATAAAATGTAAGGAAAGAAGTACTTCGTAATCCAAACTATGTCCGTTTCCAGAATTTGCAAGCGAAACTTTACTGTCTAAATAACATTATGACCTAATTCTGATGAAATATTCTATCAGGATTCCATCACATGAGTGTAATGTTTTTAAGGGTATTTTTGTCATTTCATAAGTAGACTATCTTTTCTCACATGAATTATCGTTAGGCATGCACCGGATTCAGACGTCAAAAATTGAGAGAAATTTTAAAAATGAAAGGGAAAATTGGTTACTTTTCATGGTTTAATGAGACTACGCTACCCATCTCGCAAAAGTGGATGGTGCGATTATATGACCGTTAAATGAAGGCTCATGCATCTTATGTGATGGAATCCAAGCAGAAGATTCTGTTAGAACTAGGTCATGTATGACAAGGCGAGAAAAAGGTACTGTCTGGATGGCAAAGTGTCAAACCAAAAAAAAAAAGAAAAAAAAGGCGAACATGATAATGCACATAGTTCTGATGACATGGTATTTTCTTTTTAAAATATAAATTAACTTCTAATTGTGATTCCCTAATTCAAGATTTTGATACTCACATTGCAGTCAAATGCAAATCTTCTTGCCAGCATGATAGCTGCATTTCTTTCTCGCTCCGATTCAAAAGCTAATATAAATGACAGCCCCATATTGGCTTGCCAATATACTGCCTGAGCCGCAGCATTTCCACCACCTCTAATTCCACAAAGCTGAGGATGAGGGGAAAAAAATATTTTTAGTGACTGTTCTTAAAATTACCTGAATTTATAGTAGGAATCTCAGATAGAAAACGACACTCTAAAATCGATATTCCTTTCTGTAGTGCAAAATAAATGCTTTCTTGAGTTGGGCGAGTACCTGCATTGTATTGGAATAGTACTCCTTTGCCATTGTCGTTTTCCCTTTGCGAAGTTTTATTCTCATTTTTCCTATGTGGAGTACATGGATAGATTGTGATGGTTGATCCGCTCCATTCATTTGGATAACGACAACCTGCAAGGTATTTTTGTTATCCCAATCATAATGGTGTAGAGGATGTGTGGTAACTTGACTCGCCATCAGTTGTTAAAAGATTGTTTAAGATCGATTCGTTAGATGTAACAAACCAAGCTTTAGCACATTTCTCCTTTGCTAAGTTTTAAAGCTGGCCTAGCTCGACTCCGATAGGGTGCAACGACTCTAATGACTTTTACAAAAATTATTTAATATTGGTAAAAAAATTTAAAAATTTTCTTTACCTAAAAATTAAAAAGTATAGATTGTCTTCATTTTTAATACAAGCCACTAAAGAAAAACCAACTCAAACGTCACGTCCACCGTAATTAAGCAGTGATCCAAGTGAAAATATTTCCTCACAATGCTACTACTCGACTCAATTAGTTAAAAAAAATAATAAATTGTGTAAAGAGATCAAGCTACTTGAGCTTGACTAGATTAAAGTTTGTTGAAACTTATTTTAACTAACAATCAAACAATTTTGAAGCTCTGATAAAAAATTAAACAAAATTGAAGAATAACGTGTTCGACTTGACTCGATTCATTTACTATAAACACATTCTTGAAAGCCAAATTCTGTGTAAGAAGAAATATAACGTACAGTGAATTCAGTGTCGTGTCTTCGCACCAATGCTTCTACATAGTTTCCCAATCCTGCAGCTGTACCGGAAAAACTGATTTAGTTTTAGAAAGGGTATAAAATCAAGGTATAATTATCTCAATGCCCCCTGAGGTTTGGTATAATTATCTAAACACCTCCTAAGGTTTGGATAATTACCAAAACACGCTCTGAGGTTTGGATATTTATCATTACACCTCTTGAAATTTTTAAACATTACAAGTATACCCCTAGATAAGAGGGTGTAATTGTAACATATGCATACGTTCAAAGAGTGTAACTGTAATATATGCATACGTTTAGGGAGTGTAATTATAATTATGCATTAGCTGAATTGTACAATATGAGATAGTAATTATTCAAACCTCAGTGGCTGTTCTGGTAATTATGGTAAACCTTTAGGAGGTGTAGAGGTAATTATCCCTAAAATCAAATTCGATTTTCAAAAACAATAAAGCTCAAGAAACCTGGATCAATAGGAGTAGATGTCGAAACAGTTATCGTCTGTTCTTCAGTCGAAATATCAGCTTGCAGTATTCGTCCAACGTCAAAGGGCTCTGGGGCATATACATATTTGGTGGCACCTGACAATTGGAAGACAAATTAATGTTAAACAGCGAAAAATTATGAGAGATTCAACTTAGGAAATATATAACAAATCTGCTATAGTAGTTTCCGGAGCTAGCATGTGAAACACATTGAATCCGTTCGAGAAGATACGCATCATTCATGGATAACTAAGGGTGTAAGATGAGTCGAGCTACCTCATGAATGTAATAAGCTGGCTTGAGTTAATCAAGTATAGATTTTTAGAAGCTCCCTAGCTTTTACCTTTTGATTTTTAATATTCTGAATATTTAATTTTATTAGATAAATTACTATTATTTTTATTTTCATAGTAATGAAGAGAGGTTTTTCAACAGTTAGTCATATTAAAATTAATTTAAAAATATTTATTAAAATAAAAAATTACTGTCTTACTACAAATAATAACTCCGTATTATAATAAAAAATAATTTTAAATTATATAATAATTAATTTTTAACATATAACAATAATAACATTAAGAACGGTACAAGTATTTTAAAACCTAAAAAATAAATAAAATTGGAGATTCTTTTGGCAAGTGCGCTCGAGCTCGATTCGAGCTTAAATTCAGAAGCTGGTTGAGCTCAACCTGGAGCTTAACATTTGTGACTCGAGCTCAACTCAAAAAAATCTCAAAGCTTAACTCATTTTTACCCTTGTAATAAAAATCTCTTAACATGTTTAGATCTAGGGCAATAGCAAGAAAGATAATAATGATCTCCTAAATAAGCTTAACCGGGCACAAAAAGTACGATCATGGCAAGAGTTGATGTGCATGACTAATCATTCTTGCAAAGATACCTGATATAAGCTCCTTCTTGCCAGCCTCAGGCGTTGAACGATACCACTGAATGGTGCATATGGATAGATCTGGAGCACTATCGGAACATGGATATATACGCAAATACGAACCCAATGCCTCGGTACCGTCTATTTCAAACAAATGGGGTGTGCTTTTATCACCCTTCCGGCTTAGTGCCAGCTGAAAATATTTTCCGGAGGAAGGTTTTAGATATCTGGCCTGAAGAATGTTCAACTCACTTAAACAAAAGGGATAACTACCTCAACACGTCCTTAGATTTGACCTAATCATAGAGACACCCTCCATAGTTTGGAAAACTATATTAACACCCCCAATGCTAGTTCAACTAACCAAAAGCTTAACGGAGCCCATATAACAATATGTTTCAGCCAATGTGTTAGATATTTAGGGGGTCTACTTTCGATGTTAAACATACTATGTTAAGTTTTCCGTTAGCTGAACTAACGGCGGGGGTAATTTTCCAAACCACAGGGTTATTATAACTAGGCCAAAACTCAAGAGGCACTGTGGTAAATATTCCTAAACAAAATCATTCTAATGAGCACATTAAGAATCCATCCAAAAAAATCAAATATCAGCAAAAGAATGTCATGTAAAGTTCTTATACTAGCGTGTTGTTGATATAAGAGAGAAACCTGTTTCTGGAGCTGTAAGGAATATTTCGACTTTTCCGCAAGTTGAATCCTTAATGCATGAAGTTCATGTTCCATGTCCATGACCTGCAACGACGACGTCTCTTACAATACTATTGATTTTGAAAGACCAAAAAGAGTGCTCTGTACTAGAAACATAATTTTAAAGATAGGATGCATAAAATAAAATGTTTTTCAGATGTCAGTGTAATGTTTTCTTATTAGGCAGAATATAAATATAATACCAACAGAAATTATATGTATCTGTGCGAAAAATATGATGGTTGAATAGAATATAGGATGCAGACGTAATTACCCTACTAGGCTGATGCAGCATTTTGATTCGTCGAGCCTCTTGAACCTCCTTCATCAATTCATCCAAGTCCTGATCAGGAAAATAGACACAAGCCAACAAGTAAGAGAAGGTGAGTACCAGACAGGAAGAATCATGAATCCGAGACAACTTATGGGACAAATATGGCAATAAATTGGCGGAACTTGATGGATGCTCAAAGAGAGACAGAAAAGCTTTCTATTGTTAAATGAGAATGGAAATTTTTTAAGGCAACCTGCTTGCCATTAGCCCTAGACATTCGTTCATGCTCCTGGAGAGCCTCCTCGACTTTCTGTACTGCTGCTCTCGCGTTCTCAATTTCAGCCCGTGCAAAAGCTCGTTCTTCATCTACAAGTTTTTTAGCATCTTCTGAAGCCTGCAAGAGAATGTAGTTTACGAAAGATGATGAGGGAAGAAAAAAATGAGAATTATTACTTTTAGTTTTACCTGTTTCAGGAAAGTTGCAAGCTTTTTCACTTCAGCCTTCTCCTGAATTAGCTCTCCTTCCCTCTGAGTTAATTGAACGGCTAGAGCTTCAACCTGGAAATCGAAATATTGACAAATTTGGAAAAGTGGGAAAAGTTCGTGGTAAAGAATTCACTAATAAAATGAGACAGACACCAAAGAGACAGATAGTGTTAACTTTTATTCAACTTATTGAAGCATCAAGTCCCAAGATCACACTGGATTACAGGCCCTACACAATCACCATAGAATCTCTCGAGTCTCGCCATAGTTTCAACACAGGCCGTCAAGGACAAGAACACCAAGTATTACCCAAATGCTATATTGCCTTAGAGATGATGATTTAAGATCCTGTCGTATTGAGTTTCCGACCATTTCTGTCATTTCAGCAGTGTTTCGTTTATGTTCTATCGTTTTCGAGCTTCCCTACAGTGACAAGAGCCTTCTTGATTCTTGAAAAAATGCTTAAGAATTTTAACTTTTATCCATGTTTGGGAAGACCGTATTTGGTATAATTGTACCATTATGAAGGAGTTACTGAATTCAACTTTCCAGGCAAGTCTTAATCACATTCGGAAGGAGTTACTGAATTGAACTTTCTAGGAAGTCTTAATCCTTTTCAAGTTTCAACGATATAGGAAAGAAATTTGATTAACAAAAGATCATTCACATGCATAGCTACACCTTTTCTTTAAAGGATGAAAGGATTTGAAGCAACTATGATGTTAGTAGTCCTTGAAAACTTATTTCTATATTAAACACACAAGGCAGCATAACAATGCAGAAGGTAGCATCTTATGCAAAAATTTTCTGAGAATAGAAAGAGTTTGTGGATACTAATCTATTAACTACTTGGTGAGAAATGTGGAGATGGAGAATTACTAACCATAGAAATAGCTTCCTCCACATCATCTTTGATTTTACTTGCTACACGGCCTCTCAGAGCTTCAAGTGCGTCTCTAAGTTTCTTCAAAAGCACGTGTTTCTCCAATGAAGCTGCCTCTTTGAGTCTTGCCTGAAACCCATAATAAAATGAATGGAATCTAAATACCAGAAAGATACATTTCACTAGCTTTGAGTGGAAAGCAACATCACTTTTTCACGATCAACTTACAGGATGTTTGGCTAAGCTTATTTGCAATGTCTTAGAAGCTCCAACATCTTATAAAATGCGTTTAGAGTTATGTGATGTTCGATCTTATATTAGACGTAAGTTGTTAAAATCATTGGATAAAGTAAGTTATAGGATCTTAAAAGATGTTACTAATGACAATTTTCTATAACATGGTTATTTTTATTTATTTATTTATTTTGAACAATTAACATCTTAAAATTAAATGAGCTTACAGGATCCTATCATCTTAATTTGGCAGCTTCTAAATTTTCAAAAAAATTTACTGAACACTTTACAACATTTCAAAAGCTCTTAAACATGTTATGAAATGTACTGCAGAACTTATAAGCTCAGCCTAACACCATCTTAATAACAAAATTTCAGATGAATAGTCCACTCAAGATTCTTTATATCAAGACTAGGACACAAAGGAACACCAACGAAAAAACAGACAAAATGATCTGCTGGAAAAAAATTAAAAAAAAAAACCAAACCTCATCGGACAACTTCGTAGCAGCAGCTAAACCCTTTTCAAATTTGCTAGCAAGATCACGTACTGAAAGGCGTTGCTGCTGCTCCAGCAGCAGGGCAGTTTCTCGGGCAACCATTTCTTTCGTTGACAACATGTTTGAATCCTCTTTGACCTCCACAATCTGATTGTTCACTCCAATCCTATATTTGGGAAACCGACTAGAGGCAAAGACCACATCAACTGACACTGGCGAGACTGCATCCTTTTGCACTGTATAGCTAAAACCACGGCCTAACCTCGTCATATTGTGATTTTCCTACAACATTGTCCAAGAATGAACACTGTTAG
>JACFYI010001127.1:278606-311758 GCA_014898755.1 Handroanthus guayacan
TATACTTATACCATGATGCCCAAAACAGATAATTGGCAAAATTCAGACAACTAAGAAAGGCTAAGAACCAGTAAAAATATTCCAACTTATTATGGTTCAAATCTTGTGCCTGCAGCCAGCCTTGTTTGTTAGAACTAACCTTCTCAGTTATAGCATTCACAATACTAACAAAAACAGTGCTCAAAAAATAGCCAAAAGATAGTGATAATAATGCAAAAGACGTAGCAAGAGACCTCATCCCAGAAGGAGCTTCTTTGTAGAAGAATTCCATTAGTCCAACCATTGCAAACATATCTGCAACCCCAAAAACTCCATATTGGAAGGAAAGCCAAAAAAGACTAATCTGGGTCGATGGATTCCTGAGAGCTCGATCTCTTCGTTTTACCTCAACTGCGCCAGCTGTCACTGCAGAAATGTATTATATTAGTGATAAAAACTTAAATGAGGGTGAGAGAAAATATTGTTAGTAATGATACTTTTTGCAGGATAGTTACCTCAACATCTCATGGGGTTTTTCTGATTATAAAAATACTTTCTTCAGTTTGAAAAATTATAATAACACCCCTCGTCGTTAGATTAAGAGGGTTCCAATTGTAATGTTTGATAGATGTGATAGATTTTAAGGGGTCCATTTGTAATGTTAGATGGACTTTGTCAAGTTTTTCTTTATTTGAACCAATAGTAGGGGGCGTTACTGTAAATTTCTAAATTACATGAGGCGTTTCTTTAACTAGGCCAAACCTAAAAAGGATGTAAGGTCATTAATCCTACCGTTTAAATGATAGTAATTCTTATTCTGTCACAATATGACTTAATAAATGACAAAATCTAATGTTTTAAATTGTTACTATTGACAATTAGTGACATATATATAGTGACAATAAAAATCATAGTTATAATGCGTGATAAGATTTTCATTATCATTGAGTCATCACTTATCAATAGTATAAACAGAGTTTTTGTCACTACTAAAGTCGTGAAAATCATTATGTGATAGTAATTTTTTTCTTTCACCTGCAACAAAATTTATGTAATTGTCACTTAATATACTGTTACTAATTTCTTTTTTTGTTGTAAAATTTACCCATGGAAATGATGGAGAGGACGAGCCCCATGCCGACGCGTTGTAACTGAGTTATACCATTTGGATGGCCTGTCAGCTTTTGGGCAAATGGGATGAAAATGAATTCATAAAGGGGAAGAAGAATGACCATGAAAACTAGGGGAATAACTGGTATTGAAGGGTTGGGAATTTTTATTGAGGCTAAATGAGGATCCATGGAGTATCCTTGGAGTACTGAGAATGTTTGCAGTTGTGCTAAACATGTGTTCATTATGAATGTACTGGCAAAGATCGGCAACATTCTTATCAGTATCTTGACTTCTTCGACTTGTGTCACCGTGCAAACTCTCCTAGGATGGGGCCAATCCCCATCCTGGAGAATAGCGGCCTTGTCTAGGAATCTGTTCAAAAATGAATAGTTATTAGTTAAGGAGGAATATGAGACACGATAGAATGCAATTTTACTAGACTATATAGGTTTTAGATATATAATTCATCTTATTCAATCTAATTCAATGTTTAATATATGAAGGCTCGTGAGTTAAACTAAATTTTGAGAAAAATATAATAAATGTGGGGTGAAGTATGGAAGTTTGTGACAAAAATTAGCGATTAGGATCTTCTATTCCAAAATGGTATTTCGTCTCCTATTCTATATCTTAAATACATATAAAGCATATTAAATATTTTCTTATATAAACATAGGGTTGTATATGTCATATATTTGACAAAATTCTGTGCAACAGAGTAAGAAATGGGGCACTAACTAGAACACAGGATCTCGAGTGAAAAAATAGTGTTTTAAATTGTACAATTAGTAATACATGTACTAAAACAATTTAGTAAGCACAAAAGTCATCAATACAAATTTGCGACAAGATTTTCAGTATCACAATACACGTGTCATGTATTGTCTATATCTTAAATATATATTAAGTATATTAAATTTTTCCTTATACAAACATATAGTTGTTGATGTCATATATTTGACAAGATTTCATGCAACAAAGTAAGAAATGGAACACGAATTAGAACACAGGATCTCGGGTGAAAAAATAGTGTTTTAAATTGTACAATTGGTAATGCATGTACTAAAAAAATTTAGTGAGCACAAAAGTTGTGACTACAAATTTGCAACAAGATTTTCAGTATCACAATACACGTGTCATGTATTGTCTATAGTGACAATCTTGACACAATTTTATCACTGTTAAGTTTGTTAAATCACTATTGTAACAAAATCAAATTTTTTCACTTTTAATATAGAATCAAAGACGGTTATCGTACTATTAATTTTTTTCAGTAGCCGTATGCATAGTACTATTTTTACAAAATAATCATACCTTACATTTTTCATCACTGACTTATATCATATAAAGTTTACGACCACATAGTGCTGGTTGATGATTCCTTCTTGGCAACTTCTATTTGGAATATTACTGTAGTTAGCCTTTTCAAACAAATGTACGTACCTGAATTGGTTGGTATGCGGGAGCTTTTCTTCAAAAGGGTCTCTTTCTTTGTCATCAATCTCATATACGTCTTCGGGTCTGTCAGGCAAGTTCAAATTTCGGTTCTGAATTGCGGTAATAATGACCTGAAATAGATCAAAACACATAATGACGGTGTCAGCCGTTACTATTTTAAAAAGAAGTGATTTTTATTTAGAGAAATGAAAAGTTTATAATAAAAGTGAACAGGAAAAATTGAAATTATTTGCAATAAAAAGCCAAAAAGTGGTAAAAAATTGATAGTGAGCATTTGCCAAAAAAGTAATCTTCTACAACTTTAATGTCTTGAATTGCTATCTTGTTCTCGAATGTAATATCCGCACAGTTTTATGAGGATAACACGATATTTTTTTAAAGCAAAAGCTTAAGGAGAATCTAAAACATTTTAATTAGCTTTTGATAATTTTAGCTTAAATATACCCTAGTAAAAGCATGAATTGCTTTATCAAATAGTCTCCAAATCACTTTTAGAAGCTAAAAGGTGAAAAGCAATTAATTAAAAGGGAACGGTCAACACTTGCTAAGGTGTGACATAATTATCAAAATACCCTCGACGATATACCCTATCGCCAGTTTAGCATGATGCAAAATTACAACTATACCCCCTAAGTTATGCCTAACTACAATTATATTCATATCTAGGGGGTCTTTTGTAATATTTTAGAATTTTCAAGGAGTGCAATTGTAACTATTCGTCAATTAAACCAAAAGTACAGTGTAATGATAATTAGCAAACTTCTGAAGCTATTTTGATAATTATACCAAACCTCTAGGTATTAAGCAATTATCCCTAGTAAAAACAATGCCACAAAACCTCATCATGTCTTAGACCTATTAGTCCAGGACAAGAAAGTTGTGATTATAAGTGCAAAACAGACCTGTGATATCCTCACAATGGGGCTACTAGCAAGAGGTTGGACTAAGTAGTAAGGCTTCCCAAATGCAAGCACCACAAAACCAACAAACGCCGTTACTAAGCCGGTGAAGAAAGCCCAATCCCAGCCCTTGTTCAAGGCAATCCATACAATTGCAGTCACCCCTATTAGTGATCCAACGGTTGTACTGAACTGATAATAGTTGAAATAGCTCGCAACGTGCTTTGCACCTTCCAGGTCCTTATGATCAAATTGATCCGCCCCGAGTGCAGCAACTGAGCCCTTAACTCCACCACAACCCAAGGCTAGCATGAATAAAGAAGCATAGAACACGACGGCTTGACCGTGCTTGATGCAAGTGGATTTGTTGCAGGGATCAGGTAGTAAGTTCTTGGAATGTGCTTGGATTGTAAGTAGTAGTAATCCCTGTTGGCAAAAGAAGTTAGCTCGAGTTTATAGGTAGGGAAGTTTGGTTTGATATTGAATAAAGAATTAGATTGGGGTTGCTTATTTTATATGTTGTATTACAAGTGATAGAGGTGAAAAATCTAGATCATCGTAGCCCCACTAGCTAGTACATTTACAATCCACTTAGGTTGTATTTACTTTAAATTGTAATATCTAAACTGGTGTTTTACATACTGTATTGGATCCAAGCCCAAGATATCTAATCCAACCCGGCCCCTATTAGTATACTTACAGTCCCTTCAGGTCGTGTTTACTTTGGATGATCACATCTAACCTACTGTTTTATATTCTGTATTGGATCCAACCCATTATATCTGATCCAACTAAGTAGAAAAGGATTTCATCTTAGCTTGAGATATCCCTCTTAAGGCGGGATGTCTTTATGCTAACCCAACTACCAACGGAAGCTCAAAAGATTATGTAAAAATAATATTTGAGTGTGTGATTAAGAACATACAGGTAAATACAATCAAAGAACTTGTGCGGTTGCTTAAAATTGACTAATATCTCATAAACATTAATCCTATAAAGTACACATAGTACATGTTTTTATGAATATTCAATCCTACACCCATTTACCATTTATCATCAATCAATATTTCTCATCCCACCCATTGAAACAAACATGGCCTATTTATAATTATCTCCTCTTCTCGTCACTTTAAAGGAATACTACGAGGAAAGTTTGTGGATAGTGAGACATCTAAAGAAACTTACTCTAATCTTTCGTATTATAATCACGAATCAAACAAAAAACTAGAAATTGTAGTGGATCAGTACAGTACTTTTCACAATCTCTAACATCAGATAAAAGACTCTATTATCGTCTCGTGCCTTAAGGGCCTTCATGACCACTGTTAGTAACATCGGCAAACAAACATGGCGGGGATCAATTAAAGAATATGGAAAAAGAATGTACCATTAGTTCAAGAAATCCAAAAAGAAGGCATGTGTAGAGCCTATTAAAGTAAGTATCCGAGATAAAGCCTCCCAAAATGGTGAGCAAGAATGTTGAACCCAAGAAGTTGGTGAAAGTATTAGCCGAGGAAGAAATATCAAAGAACAATACACGGTGGAAGTACAGAACCATAATTGACATGTTTGCCACAAATCCTATGTTCTCCAATGTTCCCAACACTGAAATATAATGTAAATTTCTATGTTGTTATATCAACTTTTCTGCAATAACAATAAGAGGAATTACCAAAATCCTATATAGATCTGGCCCGTTTACAGGAAGAAGAAGAAGAAGAAGAAAGGAAGAAAGAAAGAAAAAAACTCTTCATTTTTCGAAATTGCAAATATCCTTTGCTATTAAGGCATGTCTGCTAACATATTTTGTTACCAACAACTAAGGGCTCAGGAAACTTCTAAGATAGAGGTAAGGTATTCGTAATTTCAAAAGATAGATGGGGTAGTTTTTTTTTTTTTTTTTTTTTTTTTGGGTTAAACGGTCCAAATATTTGGAGGTTTATGATAATTAATCTTTGGGATAATTACCTTAAGACCCCTTGAGATTTAATAATATTATAAATAGACTTCATGAAGAGCACTCTGAATCTTCTATTTTAATTCTTGTTTTATCTCTTATTTCATTGTATGGATACTTGCAAGCATATGACATTTACAATCCTATAATTTACAAGGAAAGATATAATACAATTGGCATGTATTTAACATACGGAACATGAGATAAAACACAATTTTAATATAGAAGATCCTAACTACTTGAAGAGGCGTTTACTTATAAGGTTTCAATCAATATATTAAATTTAATTTTCAAGGAGTGTAATTCTAATATTACACAAGTTTCATTAAGTGTTTCGTCAACCAAATTAACAGTAGGAGATATAATAATAATTATCTAAAATTCAAAGGTATTTTGATAATTAAGCGAAATCTAGAGGATGTAAAAGTAATTATCTTTAACCCTAACACCTGTAAACCTTTCTCATCAATACGTACCGAAAACAAACAAGCAAGCTCTGAATCCACCTTGTTTTTTACCCTCACTGTAACTCATATTGTCCTGAAAATTAGTAATCAAGATTAGGGTTAGTGAAATAATCATGAAGATTAGAGGGAAAAGTAATAATATGAGAAATTACCATAATTGAGGACCTGATAAGATATCCCACTAATTTTACAAACTGCTTAGTGACCTCTATTTATACATTTTAAGTAATCCTATATAAAAAAATTTATACAAGCCAATTCAAGAATAAAGATGAATGATTGGTCCAAAATTTGGTTTCCATTAAGAGGGCATGGCTAATCATACCAAATTTGTCTTTTCTGATATTTTTGGCTCCATAAATGAATTTATATGTATTGTTTATAAATCATCCTTCATATTAGATGCCTTTTGTTGTATGTGTATAGTATATTTTATGGCTTGGAGTTAAGTTAGTAGCCCAAAAAGTATTCTTCCTTTTGTCTTGTTTCATTTAATTTATTTTATATATTACTATGAGACGAATAGAGAATTAATAGATATTTTGTTTATTATTCTAATAGCTTTTTATGTAGTTACCTCATGTGAAATTTTTAATTGGCAATAACTTCCGTAGGTTATTTTGATTAGCAACAACTCCTCTTGTGTTAATTAAATACTGCTCGCCTCACCCAAAATCTGATTAGTTGTTGGCCGGATGTGAAGTTCCACATTATTATCCTCATATTTGTCTTGCAATGCATTAATTTCAATTTCTTTTAATTCAACCATTGTATCTAACTAATGAAGAGCATATTTTTAATTTGCATATAATTATTTTGGGAAAATATATTTTATAGAAATTAATTGTATTTTTATTGGTAGTTAATATAATAGGATATATTAGTGGCTTTAGTACATTCTATTCCTTAGAAACAGTAAAAAGGAAAAACAAAGAAGAAAATTCATTATAACTGAAGAAATTATAAAAAATCCTCCTGTTAACAAATATAACACTTCTTGATTGTTTCTTCTTACTTTAATTTATGTAAATATCAGTGAAAAATAATCCTTTATGTCATTATTCTTTTTCCCACACAAATTTAGAAAAATAGGATTGAAATATAGTTTGATAAGAATAAACATTACTAACAATGAAATGTTTATACTATGTGAATAATTACAAAATTAACACATGTCCATTTGAAGTTACTCATAATTCTTAATTCTTTTCTATTTTTATGAAATAGTTATATATTTGTTAATTTAAATATTTTTAATTCATTTAATTTTATCGTAGAATTAAAATATATGCAATTTTATATTTAGCTCACTAACTAAAATTTTATTAGACAATACCTAAGTAACTTATTCTATATTATTTTTTAAAATAGACAGATAACTACAAATAGTATGCATTAAAAAAAGGTAGTTTAATAGGGTTTATCTATACTATATGTAAAGTAAAGAGGCCAAAGGTAGTTTTTTTTTTTTTTTTTTTTTTTTTGTCCGTCATACTAAATGTACAAAAATAACCCGATTACAAAAAATAATTGCAAGGTAGTTATAGAAAGTAATAACAAAATATCTTCCTTCAGTTTTTCTTTTTTAATATTTCTTTGTTTATTTATTCTTTTCCTCAATTATAATTTTTTCTTTCCAACTTTAGCATTTTCAAATTTATCTTTTGATCATGTTATTCTACACAATAAATTAAAGTAAAAATATTTAATAATTATGAAATTCTTTATTGTTAAAAATAAATAAATATTTTTAATTTTGTAAAAAAAAAAAAAAAGGGGCACACGCATCAAGTATGTCACAGTTTCTAGTATTTTTAAATTGTCAAGTTAGATTCTAAAAACTTATTGGATTTATTTATAAAATTTTTGTTGAGAGACTAACAAATTGTTTCATAAATGAACCCGGTGAAAGAAAACAACTCACAAGCGCAAGATTCATCCATCTCTGCATAGCTAGTGGAATTTTTTTTCTTTTTTCCAAAAAAAAATATTTTAAGATATTTAAATATTAATTAAAAAAAAAGGAATAAATTAATTTAAGCAAGAAGAAAGAATTCTACGTATTAAGGAATGAAGTGTCCTCCCTCGTTAGAAGACTTGGATTTTGATTCCTTCTTGCCTTCTGTTTCCTTCTCCATATCTAAGACAACATATGTATATGTGTACGTATATATACACACACAGAGACCAATGGGGTTACACTCGTTGAAGCAAAGCAGCTGAGAGTCTCTTAACTCCGGCAGATATGGATGTAAGTTATTTCCGACTCTCGTTTTTATACTTCTTCTTCTTCTTTTGATTCAGATCTGTGTTGACGTATTTAAGAACAATTACAGTGTAACAACGAAATATGTTTATGGGATTGGATTAGCGAATTACCAGATGAAATTCTCGTATCCATCTTGTCACTTTTGACGTTGAAAGAAGCAGCAAGAACTAGTGTTCTCTCGAGTAGATGGAGATATCTTTGGACATTTTTCGTCGGGAAGATTGTGTTTAATGAAGATGAATGGCGAATAAACTGGAGTTCACTTGTGACTCAAATAAATCAAATTATGAAATTGCACAGGAGTATGAAACTTCAGGAATTCACGGTAGATTTCTGTAAGATTGATTCAGTTGAAGATATTGACCATTGGATTGAATTTGCTGCCAAAAAAAGAGTAAAAAAGCTTCAGTTGATATTTGGGAGCAAGACGTCTGTTGCCCTTGGTAAATGTTTTACGACTATTCGACTTCAACACAATTGGAACTTTGAATCTCTCAAAGTTGTATGGTTGGCGAAACTAAATTTGAGACATGAAGTGCTGAATTGCTTGCTCTCCAATTCTCCCAATTTGGAGAAGTTACATTTGCGTGACTTGGAAGTTCTCTCAGAGCTTTTGGTACCTAGTTCATGTCTCAAGCTCAAGTACTTGTGGATATTAAGATGTTATCAATTGAGAAGGATTGAGATATTTGCAAGGAGCCTTGAAGTGTTCACGTATTGCGGATTCAATCCAGATATTGAGTTTAAGGAGCCTCACGAACTACGTGCACTATGGGGTGGAGATCGACGTAACACGCTAACAACTCTTTCTGACTTAATGGCTCACTTCTACAAAATTTTCCCGATGCATCAGTTGAAAAGATTGGGGCTAGACTTATGGACACTGGTGAGTGCGTGTGCGTGTGTGTTTATTGATTTGGTTATATAAATCTATCACAAATATTTGTTGTCTCACAAGTTGCTTGTTTGGAATTTGATTCATTAATTTAGAAACAACAACATCCGCTTGATGCCAAGCAATTTGGTCTTCCCAACCTCAATTGCCTGCAATTGGTTATTGCTCCACGCGAGGGTGATGAGATGCTCAGTTGGATGTATTTACTCCAGTTAGCTCCAGTTCTGCACACGCTAGAAATATATGTAGGTTACATCTGTTTTCAACCAATTTATATCACGAATTAAGGGCATTAATACTTTTTACTTGTTATTCTTTTTCATGTAAAAATTGTTTATTTTGGGCAGATTTCTTGGGAACATGGATTTATTCAAGAATTAGAGAGGATCGACATGCATAGGATGCAGCTGAATCGATGTATTAAGGTGGTTAGAGTAGTACAATTTTTGGGATTACCAAATTTTGATACTCAACTTGTGAAAACCGTGATTAAATATGTGAAGTCGCTTGAGAAACTAATCATTCATCCCTACAGAACAGCTGAAGCGCCCTTCCTACCAACACTGACCGTTGAAATGGAAAAGCAAATGAATGACAACATTGCACAACTACGTGAAAAAGAATTACTACCACGAGGAGTTGAGTTAGTAATAAAAGAAGGGACAAACAGATGATAAATGACAACATTAGGTGATATTTGTCACTAGGAGCTTAGCTAGTTGTAGAAGTGGATGGAAAGCCGGCTTGATAGTTGTGTGTGTGTGTGTGTGTTTTTTTTTTTTAAAAAAAAAAAAACAATTATAATCCAATATCATGAAAGAATGCATTCATAAAGTTATTTGTAAGTTGTATGCATATCATTCATTTGCCGTTCTGATTAGCCATTTCAATTTACATTTACTTTATATATATGTTATAAAAAATGGATAATGTCTATGTGTCCAGAAAGAGACTCAATTAACACGATTCTGGCTGGAATTTTCTATTTCAAAATAATATTTTATCTCCTATTTTATTATTCAAATATATGCCATGAGTATTAAGTATTTTCTTATAAAGATATTCATTAATAAATACAATATGCCTGACATGTATTTTAAAGCTTGAAGTAGGAGATGAAATACTATTGTAAAGCAGGAGAACCAATTTGACACAATCATTGATGATAGCAAAGATAGATTCCATCAAATTTCATACTACCATTTTCTTTATGCTTTTTAAGTAAGGGGACCAAAGCTCCCTTGTTAGCTTGAAATATTAATTATCTTAAATTATTGAATATTATTTCAAATTTATTTAATTTTTTATTTATATAAGATTAAAAGCTCGTCAATTTATGAACAACAAATTTTTTACCTAAGCTTGATTCATTATAAAGCTCGAGCTAGAACAAATTTTATATTAGTAAAACTCTTAAAAATAACCTAATATTTGTAGAGTTATAATTAATGACGCATAAATTTATATTTTTTTTTATGCATTTCATTTATTAAAGTAATGAAGATTTATTTTTTAATAAAACTATTTATTGTTATTGAGGTTTGGTTTTATTATCGAGTTTTAAAGTTATATAAGATTTAGAGTTGGTATTAATAAACTTAAATTTTATAAATTCTCATACTCAAATATGACAATCAATAATTAATTTCAAATTCGAATTGCCTTGATTTGACTCGAATCAAATCTATGCTGACGTGGCTCACACAATATTGCAAAATCCTAACTATTATGTATATCAAGACTCAACTCAAAACTCAGCCCAATTAATCGATTTAATTTGGAAGTACTTTCCATAAGAAAGATAACTTAGAGAGTGTTTCGTAAAACTTATAAGCTCTTCAAAATATCTTATAAGATGTTTAAGAATTTATAATAGGTAATGAAATATTTGCTATAATTTTTAGAAAAAGATATCATTGGCTATTAAAATAAAATGTTAGGAGTTTATAAACTCTTTTAAGAAAAGTAAAGAATCTTTAACTTATTTTTAGATCTTCTTATAGGCTTTCAAATTTAACAATTTTAATTATAAAATTATCATTATTAACATCTTATAAGTTAAAGATGTTTTATTTTATTTAAATACTTTAAAAACTTAATTTTAAAATAAAATCTAATATTTTATAACTTCAAAAAATATCTTATAAAATGTAGGTACTTGTAAAATATTTTAAATAAATTTAGCCCACAAGTCCAAAAGCTAAAAGATTGGCACACCTGACACCCCCACGTAGCCCGTTAATTTATTTATTTATTTTTTAATAATTACATTCGAGCATCCGTTGATCCCTTATTACCATTTCTAATTTTTCTTCCTGACTAAACCCTTAGCAAGCGCTCTGAGAAATAAACCCTCTTCTCTTCCTGAACTGGAAAACAGATTAATCAATAGAGAGCAATGGCAAGAGAAGAAGAAGATGAGGATATCGTTTGCTTGGACCCATCTTTCTTCATAAATGACAAGTATTATGTTTCTCTCTGTTCCGTACACACAAATTCTTATATTTTCTTGTTTATATTTCTTAAAAAGATGAGTTCTACTGGTGTTTGCAGCTACCAACTGACAAGGTTTACATTTGGATCGCACGTTCTTGAACTCTATTGCCTCCATTCGGCTTCTAGTGAGATCGCCTTTTTTTTTTTAATTTTTCTAACAAAAATCCATGTCTAATTTTATTTTTTGTTTGTCTATTTTTTCGCATTTCCAACTGTTTGATGTTTTGATGTTTATTGCTTCTTGTTGTACTGCTTGTCTGAATGATCACGGTGGCTCTTGTAGAACCCTGTGTTGCAGTTCTAATGGTATGTTGGGGGACAATACCGGGTGTTCCGCAACTTTTGTTGGTAATGCTCAAAATATTCGAAAAGTTTAACGATGAATGTTGATAATGCCCAAATTTGATGCTAGACGCGGAAGTCTCAGCTGCATTGGATTATTGTCTCTTTGGCAGTTATGGTGGGTGTTTGGTCTGCAAAGATAAAAGGGGTCTTGAAGCTTCAAGAAGGAACAAGTTATAACTGTGTCAGGACTCAGGAAAATATAACTTATATAGAAACCTCGGCTGTTCTGATATGAGATAAAGCTTGGTATTGTGAATAGTAAAACATGTAACTATTTCTATCAAGACTTTTGTGTGTGTCCAGATTGTTGGCCTGGGTGCGATTCTATCACTACCCTTTGGGTAGCTTGTTTGAATTGAAGTTAAATCTCAGCGTGACATAACATCTGCCTATGTAATTTATCTGATATTCATTTGTGCATTATTGATTATATGTTAATCTTTACTCGTTAATACCTTCTGCAGTAAGGTATGTTTATGTTTTATCTGTTACAAAAACATCTCCATATAATAGGGGTGAAGAGTTAAATTAAAAAAACTTCAGAAAGTATGTTATTGCATGCATATCTCTATTATGGTGCACTGTATGATGCATATTGTATCCGGGGTCTGACTGTTTTTATGGCAGCTGATTTTGATTTGACAGGACAGTTGGTCTGGCCTGGAGCAGAGCTTTTGAACGATTATCTCTCGAAAAATGCTGAAATGCTCCAAGGGTGTTCTGTTATTGAGCTTGGCTCCGGCGTCGGTTAGTTTTAGTCTTGAATCTCCTCATGTCATGCTTCTTACAATTTACAGTTTATGTTCTCAATTTGACCTATAGCCCTTAACGTGTGTCGCTGATCAAAATCAAGTCACATGATTCTAATGACTTATAAAGTAATTATTTGAAGAAAAGGAATGATTTCAGGCATTATTCTCCATGTTCATGATGTGACAAACGGTGGATTATTTTGGTGATGTATGTAGCAGTAGGCAAGTTAATATTTCATATTTGCAACGACTTGTATTAGAAATTTCTAGCGCAAGATTTGGACATAGCTATGTAACAAACTTTTTGCCCCAAAAAGAAAGAAAATGGCAATTGTCAAGAGCTAAATTTGAGAGTACAAGATTGCAGCTCAGTCTTGTATCACCTATCAGAAAGATATTCCGAAGAGGCCATATGGTAACCTTTTCTTCTCCCTAGAGCTTGGTAGATTAATGATGAATTAGAGGGTATTTGACATTGCTTCCGCTTTGGAGTGAAGTGATTTTCATTTAGAGAAGTTAGTAATAAAAGTGATCATTAAATCTACAAGCCAAAAACTTGAGAGAAAAAAGAAAAAAGAGAAAAAAAAAAAAAGAGACAACGGGTATTTGCAAATATAAGTGATTTTTCACAGTCTTAGTATTTTAAATTGCTATCTTGCCTCCAAAAAAGATTTTCACAATTTAGTTCATCTTTCCTGCACTTGGGATAATGGTAGAAAGTATCAAATTGCAAACCTTTCCTATCGAGAAGGGATGGAGTACACTTTATCAAATAAGGATGACATAGTATTTTTCATGTATCTCTTATGATGGAAAAGGTGAAGTAGAATTTCAAAGTGCTTCATGAGTTAAGGTGCTTGCGATTCAAGATGATTTTAGCTAAAATTTTCCCTAACAAAAGCATAGGTTGCTCTACCAAACACTCTTCATTTTGCTACTAAAACAAGTTCTTCAAAATGAAAGGATGGATAGAGTATGCATAAGTACAACATGCGAATGCTATTTGCCATTCCCTCGAACATAAACTAATTGCTGAATCCACCATGCAGGCATTACAGGGATACTCTGTAGCAGATTTTGTAGTAAAGTAGTTATGACAGACCATAACGACGAAGTTCTTAAGGCAAGGTTATGTGATACTCTTACACTGCTTGCATATCCTGTGATTTGAGGTCTTATCTTTTTGTTGACATCTTACTTTTTGTCCACATATTCAGATCCTAATGAGGAATATAGAGCTGCACAGATCTTCGCAAGATTCTCTTTGTTCTGCAGGTATGTGAACAACGTTGTCTATAGATTTGAAATTTGAAAGCCATATCTCTGATTTCCGTAGTGGCTTGCGGGATTGGAAGCTGAGAAGCTCGAATGGGGGAATTCTGATCAGCTTAATGACATTTTGCAAAGGCATTCCGGAGGATTTGATCTTGTTCTTGGAGCTGATATCTATATCCTACTCTGTACTATTCATCTATAACTTACCGTATATTCATGTTTAGGAATAGTCTTGTAGCCTGCAACAACTTCTATGCTTTTTTTCAAGGGATAAATACTTTAACATCCCCTCAGCTTGGGTCTCATTACAAAATAACCCTGGTGGTTCAGAAATTACAATAACACTCCCTTTCATTAGTCCAGCTTACAGAAACTTAATGGGGTCTGTGTAATATTACAAGTAGACCCCCTAAACAGAAGCCTGCTTGTAATTGTCACAGTCAATGTTGATAGATATTTGGGGTATCTAGTTGTCATGTTGCATAGCTTTGTTAAGTTTTCTGGAGACTGAACTAACTGTAAGGGGTGTTATTGTAATGACCCAAACCACAGGGGATGTTTCTATAACCAAGCCAAACCTCAGAGGTTGTTTGACATAATGATCCCTTATCTCAATTCTATTGATCCTACAAAGTAAAGGATACCTTGACGGTTTTCAAGCTTTCAGCAGTCCAATATTCCTTTGCTCTTCAATACTGTGGAAAAGCTCCTCTGTCTAAGAGATCCGGAAAAATGCAAATTCATACTAGCCTATGTGTCAAGAGCAAAAGTGTAAGTTTTCCAGACATATTCTTTCCATGATAGTTTTGTACCAGTTTTAGGAACTTTGTTGCGTTGCTTTGGGTGTGTTTGATGACCAATTTGTAACCCCTAATTGATCCGAACCTGTGAATCTCTTTCAAAGAATTATTGTTTGAGGTTTGAGCTACACTTTCTACCCCCATTGTGTAATTTCGTATTTTCTGTGCAGAATGGATGATATGGTTATTAGGGAAGCCTATCAACATGGATTGCATGTAAGCGAAGTTGCTGGAACTCGTGCTACAGTTAGATTTCTTCAAGGAGTTATATATGAGATCACCTGTCGATGAAACTTGGTTTAACTTCGTTGTTTTAAGTCATTCACAAACTACAAATCAATCTCTTCAGACTGGCCTCTATTTCTTCTATTTAATTAAATATGCGCGCGCCGGTAGCACTTTGATATCATGCATTATTGATAGTGGTGATTAAAGATCCATTAAAATTGAGGGAGGGAAGATCATGTAGTTTTGCCTCTCATTAGACGCAATAATCTCTTATTCTTGTTTAATACGTTATATGAGATGAAAGATTGAGTAAATTCCTGTGATTGTCCTTGTACCCAAACCCAACCACTACCACTTCATTAGTAATCATCTCTAGTCACTCAAAAGGAGAGCGTGTATTTTATGATCGATGCAAGTCTAGCAATAGAAGTGTTATTATTTAATTTCACCTTCTATATGCTATAGCGTGGACTAGCGGTTAAATTTGAGCATGGCTCGATACTTTAATGCCGCACATCAATTGTGACGACTTAAGCCCCTCTTGCGTCCATTATCAAATGCTTCCTGGGGCATAGCTATATTAGATAGAGGATAAAATGAAAGGAAGGAGAAAATGAAGTTAATTTTCAATATTAACTCATTAAGTTTTTTCCCCCGCATGCTATTTATGTTATTTATTGACCATTTTCACAAAAGATGGTGTTTGAATCTTGTATTAGATAAGAGGAATATGCGAAGGAAATCTCTGTCTAACACTTTAAACGGTGTAACTTTTTACTTCAAATTTAGTAGTTATCTTTTCTTCTCATTTTCCTCACTGATTAGATTAGATTCTTTTAAACTAGACATTGCATAAATATTAGAGTTTCTAGGAAAGACATTACAAAAACCACGGCTAGTGAAGAGATATGATATTCCTTGGTAAAACAAAGGAAAAAAATTCCAATAAATCCTTCAAAATTGCAATTTTTAACGCATTTTTGCTCTTGCAAAGAGTACTCCAGCTACCAAACCTAGAAAAGAAAATAAAAGTTAGCAGGTTTATGTGAAGGGAGTATAGAATTTAGTAAATGTATTAAAAACTTACCAAAGAATATACTCGCTGCATTTTCCAAACTTGTTGGGACTTTGAAAAGGAGAATTCCCGCAATAGAAAGGGGTATCTTGTTTAGGGACCCTACAAGGCTACAACATTTGCAAGAACAATCAAATTAGGTAATCTTGGTTTCAATTTACAGAAGATATGGTCTATTTATACATCTCAAATCAAATTAGGCAACCAAGAACAAGGGAAAAATGGCATTTTCTGCGATGAGTACAATGAATAGACATATGGTAAAAAGGGATAACTGCGGTAAAAGGGTCACAAGAGAGTAAAGAAACTAACAAAGACCATCTGGGTCGTTTATTCTGGTTCGTGTTTCATTTTTTATTCCACTACGCGGATGCATGTTAAGTGTGTCATATTCACAACTTGTGTTTTTATAAGCAAGTATTTGATATATTTGACATGTATCCACGTAACAAAATGAAAGATTAAACATCATACTAGAACAAAGGAATAAAGAATCTTGGGAGTAGACGAGAATCAATTTTCCGCACCATGGCACTATTTAGTTCTCATCGACAGTCAACAAGCAATTTGAAATATGCGGAACTTTTTAGAACAGGTCCAAATCAAATAGTAATGATTCCAAGAACTCAATCATACGGATATGTAAAATACCAAAAATTTAGCAGCCAATGCAGGGATATAGATATCCAATTTAAAGTGAGTAAACAAAATTTTACACTTTTGTCAACAAACAAACCGTCGGAAATACTCCAGCTATTTTTGAACACAACCAAGTGAAATAGCAATGATTAGAAGTATTTCTTTTTACACTATTTTCGAAACCCAAGAACTAAATCATACAATATGTAAAATACGAGCATAGTAGCAAGGAAGGGACGGAAACATGTACACAGTTGAAAATACATGGTCTATTTTAGAACAGGTCCAAGTCAGGTAGCAATAATTCGAAGCAGTTCCTTTTACCCTATGTCGTAGTCCTTAGACTCAATTGTATGATATGTGAAACACAAAATTTCCAATCTTAGCAAAAAAGGGAGGAAACAGATATTACTTCAGGAATAGGATGCCATACTCAATCAATCCATATATACATACAGAACATAGACACAGCCCTATTCAAAGAAACAAAGAGAACAAGAAGTTTACCTGTATGTAGTAGCTCCTGTTTGATGGAGGAACCACATGGAAGTGAAGCTGATTGCTAAACCCAAGAATCCACTAAGTGTCATCACCATCCAGAATGTGGGCAACCTCAAAAGTGGTCTGAATGACCAAATCAAACAAAGTAAGCAACCAAAAATCAACAATCAGAGGCAAATAAGCAAGTCGATTCTGATATAAACACGTTAGAATTTACCCTCTCAACGTAATTCCCAAGATAACAAAAAGCTTTTCACCAACACATATTTCTTTACCCAAGCATCATTATGTAATCACAAATAACAAATAATGAATCATTACTTACGTTTGTAACAGATAATCAACCTCATTGAACGCAAATATAAGCAAAATTCCTAGAGGCAGTGAAAGGACATTGTTTAGCATGACCATTGAGAACTCATTCAGATCTCCCGATTTAGTAACTTGCTTTGCAGTATCCATGACTCTACGCAAAGTCAACTGCACGACAAGAAGATAAGATGATATGTCGATACTCATAGGGTATAAAGTAAAGCAATAACGGATCACCTTGAAATCTATAGCACAACAGAAAGCCGCAAAGTAGAGAAACAAAAGAAACGACGGGATGATAACATGTATAATATCAAATTGCTCAGGGTTCCATCAAGGTATAAAGAGAAAACAAGATTACTTACAGAATATGATGCTGTCAAAAAACAATTAATAAACTGCCATGTGTATCCAATGGCATGAAATGAGAGATCCGTAAATCCTCCTGATATTGCTGAAATGATCTGCATAACATGTATGCACAACTTCACAAACTTATGAACTAGTGAATGGTATCAATTATATAGAGACTATGTTACTCGGTTATCAATTGGAAATTCCGGTAAAGATCAAAGAAAAGGAAAGGCTATTACAGCATGTTCTTGTTGATTTCTAGTGAAGTTATCAAGAACAACGATAAAGATTGTTCCTATCACAATTTTGGCATTATCTGATAGTTCAATCTCCCCTGTATGTAGACATGTACCGTTTATAATTGAAATATTAAATATTCATCATTAATATTCTTGATAATTGATGCTAATCAATATTTACTGGAGTATGGGGTAAATGATGAACTTAAGGAAATGTCATAAGTTCGACAGCAATAAACAAGAAGCCAGAAAACTGGGGCTTGCAATCTAGCTGAAGTATTGTGAATGGGCAGGCAGTAAACTATACAGACTCAGTTGAATATTCTTAATTAATTTAGCTTTTATCCACGGAAATGTATTTAAACTAAAAATATTTCAAAACATGGCATACCATTAAGAAAAGAGCTGCCCAAACTCTATTATCATGGTGCTTGTTGAATAGATACATTTCACCCACAGCAGTTATAACATTGGTTACATTCTTGAGAACCGTGACCATGGCAACATTTATGTACTTCAGACTGCAAAGAATATGGATAACATGTCAGGAAACATTTTAAGGAGAAATTACGAAAACTTTGAATGGCCCATAATATCCTTATTGTTAGCACTCTTGCATATCCTAGTACTGATGCGGAAATGAGGCAAAATGATGGATATAATACAATGAATCCAAAAGCAAACAGGAAAACTCACAAGATAAAAAGCAACATGATATTAAATAATAATGTACGAATGTTTTTGCAAACAGATTAATCAAATTACAAGAGCCAAAAAGCTTTTTAGATAATTCTTGTTGTGTGTGGATATTTCACGGATGACAAGAAAAAGGTAAAAACCTGCTGTTGAAGGGATTCCGGAGACCAGTCCAGCGATACCAATTTTTCAAGGGAAGTAACGTAAAATTCTGTTTTCCTATAATAGAGTTGAAATGCTGAACAAATGAAGTATGCCTGTTTTCTAATAGTATCCGCAATCTCTCATCAAGAAGATGAAAAGCAATGAAAATCAGATACGTAAATGATAAAATATTAGCAGAGAAATAGGCAGCCAGGTAAGATATCGAAATGTCAAAATGAACGGTTCCAGTTTGAGGGGCCTGAGTGACATTACGATGTGGTGCATTGATGGGCACATAAGATTTTCACACATTGAAGAAGAAAATATTCACATCTATCGAAACTATAGCACATGAATTGTATTAACAAGAAGGAAGCCTCAAAGTCAAAAGCAAGGATGAACCAATTTGTGACAACTCGATATCTTAAAACGATAACAATATCTGATATTGAGATAAGATAATTTATATAAAACTGAAAATAACAAGATATTGAAAACTAGTACCTGAACATACTTGTCACCAGCATTCCAACAAATATAACATTGACAGGCAACCAGACCTTGATTAATCTCCATGTGAGTGGTTCCGTTGTAATTATGCCCAAAAGACTCAAAATGGAAACAATAACTACTGATACAAAATTCTGCAACCATGAAAAATATTTTGTCACCCATAGATTCACAGAAAATCATTTGAATCAACTGAATGATAGTAAAGTCATTGTATGAATATTGCGGTTGAAATTATTGTAGTGAATAAAATGAGGATCTTATATGGAAAAGTAACCTGGTACAGCATCAAAGATATTCCAGCATTAAAGCCATAACTGGAGAGGACATACTTGTTAACCAGTATCATGCTGCACGAAGAAAAACAATATGCGAGGCCAGATAACAAAGCCTGATTGTATAATGTTAGTCCTTTTCTGATTCGCACTGCCTTCTCTCTGTCCTTTTCTAACCTCCCACTCTCTACATCTGTCTCGTCTTTATCACCTGGAGTCGTCATTCCCAAAGGAGATCTAGAGACGAGCAGCATAAGAATCAAGAAATATTACCATGAAAATCATTGATATTAATCAAAGCTATGTCTGCATTCAGTGAATCAAGTTATTTGCAAAAACGGAATTTTTTCAAGATATTAATGTAAGTAGGTGGTTTTTCCAAAGTAGGGTTCTATAAAGGATATATTCAATAAAGCAATCAGAAGATGAAAAAGCATCAGAATGCTTATTTACGTAAATGACCCCATAGCCAGCTGTTCAGTCTTCAAATGAGAAGCAAACTAACATTTCAAAAAAGCTAATGACTAAGGTTGTAAAGTTCCAGAGGCAAGAAGCAAGATGAAGATCCAGATGATTGCAGACATCCTTCTCTTTGGATAGTGCCCTCCGTAATCTATTTCTTTTCTGAATTTCTAAGCATGATGGTCTCCTTGTTTGTTTTGTCAGAAGGGTTTCAGCAAGAATGGGAAAGCAATAAGGGTTCTCTTGTGAACATAGTAGTCTCTGTTGTTGGCCTTTGGTCGTAAAGATCTAATATGTGGACAAAAAAGCAACTTGGGTTCCTATTCAGACAATTTTCAATTTTCTTGTCTATGTCTTCAAGATAAATCATATTTTAAGATGGTGGGGCCATGTACGGATATATGGTAATTTACAAGAACTCATGTTGACATAATTGTTAATAATTATTTGGATAAAATCTGCAAATCCTGTCAAATTGGTTGTGTACCTTGAGGCAAATCTTATTTCTATGAATTCCAGTATGTCCATATAACCAAGACGCTGCATAATATCTCACAACCCACAAACTACAAGATTCTGAACTCCACCATAAATTTCCACCAAAGTCCCATTCGAGTCTTATGCAACAAAAGATTGAACAAGAAGTGGTCGTCATTAAATTAAGCTTCTAGTTTTTTAGTTTGGGTTTGGGTTTCAAGTGAAAGAGGAGCATAAGACAATTATAGTGAATAAAATGAGGATCTTATGCGTAAGGTAACCTTGTACACCCTCAAAATGAAAAGCTCATTATAATGAAAGAAATAGAAAAGCACACCTCCTGGCAATTTCTCTTCTAACTGGACTAGAGACCTGATCTAGCAAGCTGCTGAGCTGATTCTTCTTTTGGCTTCTTTCACCCCTCAGGGAGTCGTTACCAATGTCCAAATTTATATTGCTCTCAGAAAAGTATCAGGCAAACCCAGAGAAGTACCTTTCAGCAATGCTCTATCATAAAGAAAAATTGCTATGGTATCAGTCGCAGATACTGATCGCAAATTATAGCATCAGTAGGTTCAAAGTTGGAGGCGAAGTGCAAGAACACAATAACCAGTTCCATTGAGGAACCATCACAACAAATTATTAAATCCTCAAGCAGCAACCAATAATAAACATAAAATAGAAAGGACATCAGGTTGCTACAAAGGAAATGAGACTCCTACAATTGAGTGTCATTAAATATGGCACCAAGAAAATCAAAGTTAAGATGAAAGTTCTTCAATATTTGAAAAGCATCATGAAACCAATCTCTCGACATTCAACGGGAGCTTTTCGTATTTTTAACATAATTACCTTCTCGTGAATTTCATACAGATTAGTATAGCATAAATGCTTCGAGACGAAAAATTGTACACCACTTCTGATAGAAATGGATGAAGGTTTTCCTATATGGTACCCGTTATCCATATGCCTTTTGCCACCTTAAGCTACATAGGAAACAAACCACCTGGACAATGGCATCATCAGCTACTTAGCATAGTCTTTTTTCACTTCATTTTCTTTAAGAATCGTCATACTTTAAATTTTCAGCAAGAAATTACTGTTAGAGAATGATAAAAGAACACATATTATTCCAATATAGACATAGTATCATATAAAAGAAATAAAGAAAGAAAGAAAGAAGGGCAAACCCATTGACTGAACTCTAATTTACAAAAACAGCAAATTTATTCTCCAATTTATGATCGAAAGTGTGAGCCCATACAGCTCCATCAGCAAAACTTGAGGCCAAAACGAGAAAAAGATTTAATTAAAAAAAAAAAAAGTTATCGAT
The DNA here is from genome assembly GCA_014898755.1 of Handroanthus guayacan. Classification (NCBI taxonomy): domain Eukaryota; kingdom Viridiplantae; phylum Streptophyta; class Magnoliopsida; order Lamiales; family Bignoniaceae; genus Handroanthus; species Handroanthus guayacan. The sequence goes on from JACFYI010001127.1 coordinate 300,557, forward strand.
TCAAAAAGACAACTCATATTCATTCAAATGATTAAAAAGATAAATTATTTACTCATAACACACCCAGGAAACACGAAAGGACACTAGTCGGCTTACGCCCATCAATTATAACACACACACCAAAAAAAAAAAAAAAAAGAAGTCCATCTCATCTTACGCATTGACCCAAACACACAAGGACAAAGATTGTTGTTACCTTGGAGTCATCTACAATATGCACACAGAAACACACATGACTGCGTGTATTTTTCCCTATGGAATCTTCCGCTCAAAACCCAGATGAGCTTCTCGCGTATGTAAAATGGACGCGGAGCAGAAGCATCACACAGCCATAGGAAAGGGAGAGAGGACAAAGAAAAGTCAAAGCGCATAAACAAGTGGAAAGTGGAAACCTTCAAATATTGAAAATTATACAGTTTTTTCAGTTTAGTTTAGAATTTTTCTGAATTCTGAAATGGCAACAAATTGCCAAAGGTGTACTTCTTCCTCAGATCAAACTATTTGGACTATTTAATTATCAAAAAAAATTAAAAAATGAAAAATGACTATTTGACCGTTTCATGTTTTATTTTGAGTTTAGGGCTATGAAAGTTCAAAATGGAAATTCAACAATTATATTTTATGATTAAAATAAGATGATTTCTTTCTTAATATAACTCAACGTCAAAAATATTTTTCAGACATTTATGCCAACTATCTGTTTGGAGATTTTATCTTAATACATTTTTAATCTTTTATTACACGAATTCGTATCAAGTGTATAAAATATTTCTTTATGAAAATACATAACAATAAAATCATAGAACCTACATCCTTATTTATTAATGCTATATAAAAAAATAAATTAAAAAATTATTGCCTTTGGATTTAAGAATCCACTGAGAACAAGAAGCAGAGAAAAACAAATTTTGAAGCATGAGATTTTTTTTTTTTTTTTGGGTGACATTTTCTTTCCTAAAATCCTCTATCCAATCATCCAAATGTAGGACAAGTGTTTCATCACATATTTCATTTTGTGAATGCACATCAATCATATTAAATATTTTCAAACCAAAAACACTAAAGTTTTGAATGGAATGTTCCTACAAGTAGAGGATCTAAAGTAATAAAATATTTCAATAAAATATTTCGCTATATATTGCATTTCATGAATACACGCTAAATATATAAAATATTTCCATGTGAAAATATGTAATATGTAACGGTATCCATAAAATTAAATAATTGATCAAACACTGATAGGAATAGAGGACCATAGTCCCAGTCTCCAAAGGGGATGTTAGAAGTTCCCATTGTGTTTTCAGCTCAGGTAGGCAGAGATCCCTCTATGGTTTTCTTGCCCTGTTCTCTACTCCTCCAAACTTATTCCACTTTCTCTAGTACAAGACAACTACTATAGTACAAAGAACCAAGAAAGAAAGAAATGGCGGTTCTAAGGAAACACATAACTAAATATTCAATTACATCGTCAAAATACAGGAGCTACATCCAGCCATCTTGAAATACAACAGCTTAGGCAGTTTAAACAATCATACACATCCCGTTTGCATAGGGTCAGAACACAAGCCGTTGACGATCTCGACCGTGTATGTGGACTTAACCGCAAGATCATGAATCGAAGGCAATGTAAGGTTCTCGTTGGTGTTAAACGGAACTTAGTCCCACCGAAAAGATATTCTGAATCTCATTGAATTGTACTATTTATCGAGGTACCTCCCAAACCAACCAGAGAAACTAATAGCTGGAAATGGCGTATAAATTTATGTAGCATTTGGGGCTTCATTTCTAAGGCATCAAATCTTCCAAGATGTGTGAAGTATTGAAGTTCACTTTCAGTCCTTTACCGTATGCTGCAATAAGCAGAGCCTCAGCGCGACCTGACACAGATGACATACCAAAAGACAATATATATTTTCATCAAGAACATACCAAGGATTCAAATGTGTGAAATCCAAAACTCAATAATGATTAGAAAACACAACCTTAGTATTAGCAAATAATATAGTTTGGAAAATGTTCGCAACCTTTTTATATTTAGGATGCTCACCATGATCTTTCTTCCGTTTTAACAGGGAACTCATGGAAGGAAATAGAGTGGAAGCAAGTTCTCTGCTATCATCCTGTCAAGAAATGTAGCAAGTATTATATTGGATTTGGAAGTATCATAAGGAACTTTGTCAGTGTCTGTTAAAAAATTGAAATCCATGTACAAATTCAACTTTTTATGTTATATTATGAAAAATGGTCTGAATCGATTCTGCAAAACGGAAGAACCTTGCTTGAGCGATTTCCTGCGAGTTTAAACTCATTCTTCCACAATAACGATGGAATCGGAACAACAGAATATCCCGAGGCAACCAGGATCCCTATCCATAGTCCATATCCAAATCCTCCACTCCACCATCCCTTGAGGCAACAAAAGGATCATTTCAGAAACTATCACTAGAAACAAAACAAAGAAACTGATGTGAGGAGGTACCAAGAAATGCAACATAAATGGCATGTAAAAGGGTATCATAACAGAGAGATTTATCAGAAATGATATTCAGTTGAATCAAGCTTTGTCTATAGCAATATACTCTTCGTTTTCCCATTCTCAAGAAAAGGATAAGTAAGAAAGACCCAAAAGCATAAATCAGACAGAAAACCCGTGATTCTGTAATTTTTTCAGCAATGAAAGAAAAATATCAGCATGAAGAAATCCATCAGAAGGCAAGAAATAGTGAAGTACAAAACAACAAACCATATAATAAGAAAGATAAGAGGAATGCACAAATTTCATAGGAAAGAATAATGGCCTTTTCAGCAGATAGGCAGTTTCTAACCTGCTTACCATCTTGGGGATATGGAATAGATTGCTCCATGTATACAGTGGTTCCTGAAAGTAAAAAAAAAGGATAGATCAGTATGTTCGGATTTGAGACACATTCCATAGGCAAGTTTCGAATACATTCAGTTATCATAAACAAAATTAAATGGGTAATCATACAAAAGATCTCAAAGTTTATACATCAACTGTGCATTTGTTAAGCTGATCATAGAAACCCCCCAAAGAGAATGATACTAAAATTATTTAGGACAACAAAGAGATGAATACGTGAAAATATAAATAACGGCTGTACTTTCGGTCAGTCGATAATGAAAAATTGTCTCAACGGAGGCAACAGACATGAAGTTTACTTCGTGATGCTCTTAGAAAACTACACAATCTTTGGTTTTTGGTGCTCCAGATTTACAAAATTCAATTTGAGCAGCGCACAAAGCAAGTGAAGCAGCCATTATCTTTCAACTTTCAAGAGATTAAAAAGTGTTTAAGGTATAAAAGAATCCCCCTTTTAACGTAAAACAACTTTCATGTCAGCAAGGATTAGCTAATGGCATAAAGTACCATAACAATTATCAGCATCATTTGATGCAGCCCAAGGGTAACATAAAAGGATAAAAGCAAAAAAGCAAACAAGTCATGGAACTATAATATACCAATTGGAGCATCAACACTTTGGAGCAATTTAATAATTGACTTCACATCTAAACGCTTGCGCACTCTTTTCCCAACCAGGACTTTCACGTGAGGAGAATCAAATACCTATATAATAGGAGAAGAAATGATGTAAAGCCATGGTGCTATCAAAAGCCTAAATACCATTCTTAACTTTAGCATGACAGCTTACGACACACGATAAAATATTTGATGCCTGATATAGTGAATGTGGCATTCGTATCAACTACTAGTACTTCAAAATAACAACACAAATGCACAAAAATAATGGAACAAATCATCTAGCCTGGAAATGCCTCTCACCCCTCATCACGAGTCACAAATCACGGCCAGCTTCATCAACATCAAGACTTCCACTTAAGAGGGTGTTTCAATAGCTTACAAGATGTTATTGAGTTTGATAATTTTTCTTCCCAAAGAAGGGCTAATAAGATCCCAAAATGAAATGCTAGGTCTTTATGAGCTCTTTTTGAAAAACTAAGCAGTTTCGAACTCATTCATAAGAACTTAAATCTTTGAAATTTAATTACAAAAATTACAAAATTATAATTACTAACGTCTCATAAGCTTAAATATCTTATTTTATCCAAACACTACAAACCCTCTGGGTGTCATGAAATCATTTACAGCATATTCTATATTGTGCTTAAACGTACAAACCCCGACGCTTGAGGAATAACTCCCACATACATGTCAAAACCAAGAAATGAATCCACATTACTTTAAATAGAGAGAACAGACTAAATCTTCGGCTGTAATTTTCGTTCCTAATTTTTAATTAATGTTTCATAGTTGCTCAAAACCAGGACACTAGAAAAGCTAAGTAACCCAAAACCTCTGCAGAATTATCCGGCTTTAAAACGGCTAAGGCTCCAGAAGTATCCGGGTCGACCCCGATTACCCAACCCGAGTCCACACTTCCGCATTCAGAAACTTCTGAGACCCGGTTTCTCCAATGACCGGGAAAAGGGCAAGAGAGGGAGTCCAACCAGTTTAATTTCATCTGGCTGGCGTCTAAACCCACCCTTTTATCTCTTGTGGTGCCCCTTCTACTGCCATTGGGTCTAGGCTTCGGCTTTAGGGGTTCCGAAATTGTTACAACTTCCGGGTCACCGGCTGTTGTAGTGGCAGCGGCGACGGAGGTAGTGGCGAAGAGCCTACACGCGGCGGGAGTGAGGCGGAGGAGGAGCGGTGGCGATAGTTTAGAGAAGAGGGGTGTACTCATCAAGCATTGGGGTTTTGGAGGGAATTGGTGGTTTGGTGCTGTAATAATTTCCATTAAAATTTCAAGAAAGAAGAATCATGATTTACGTGAGAACGGAGAGGGCAATTTCGAGTAAAAATTGCCAAAAAAAACCCAAATTTTCTTTGATGGGGCGGATCTGGAATTCGGGTACAGATCCGAACTTCAAGTTTGAGTGGGATGGGCTGAAAGCGGGTTTGGACTAGGCTAGTATAATGGGCTAAGTTGTATAACCAATAGCCCATTAATTGCCTCAACAAAAAACTTGATAGAGATTTTCAATTTGAAAAAAAAATTATAAAAATCAGTTTAAGTTTGATTGATGAAAGAGTAGAAATTGTAGTTTGTATGTATGATTACACACGACTTATTTTAGGGTGATAGATTATACCAAGTTTTGTTCTGCATTGAGAGGGAGAAAATTAAAAAAAAAAAAAAAAATGGTGATCATGATACATAAAGAAAGTATTAACGATCACTACACAATTTACAAAAAATGTCTTTCAGGGAAAATAAATTCCTTGTCATTGCGTATAAAAGGGATAATATACTGGCACAACTAAGAGGGAGTTTGGCTAACTTATTTAAAATATCTTATAAGCTCCTACATCTTATAAGACATTTTTTAAAATTACAAGATATTAGATCTTATTTTAAAAATAAGTTGTTAAAGTGTACAGATAAAATAAGACATTTTAACTTATAAAATTTTAATAATAGCAATTTTGCAATTAAAATGGCTAAAAATAAAAGTTTATGTGAAAATCTTAAAAATAAATTAAAATTTTCTTACTTTCTAAAAAGAATTTATAAGCTCATAACATCTTATCTTGGGAGCCAATAAGATCTTTTGTTAAAAAATTTATCAAGCATATTTTAACATCTTATAAGGTCTTAAAAATCTTTTCAGGTGTTTTGAAAAGCTTATAAATTCACCCATACACCCTTTATTCCTTCAATGTGTCTCACCTTTGGTGTCTTGCAAAGCCCATTGGCTCCTACCATGATGTGTTAGTGGGATTATACATTGATACGACTATATTTGACATTAAATATAATAGCACTGAATTTGAATATCATTTGATTCATAAAAAATGGGGGGAGAATTTGAATATCGTTTGTAACTTTATGAATTTACCTAACCACATAATTAATCAACTAAAAAATGTGGAATATTGCTTAAAATTGGTAAATACCCTAGAAAAGTAACAAAACCATAGAATTATTTGTACATGCTTATATTGCTATATTTTCTAGTCATGAGTTCATCTACTTTACAAAAAAACAAACATAAGATAAACCCAAGTAAGATATATTAAAAGGGATATGATATTCTACCAAATAAATCCCAAAGGCAATCATATACATACATAACTGCCACAACATTATCTATTTCTTCCATATTTTTCCCCTGGAAGTCAAAAGAATATAGTTTTTTCTTCTAAAAAATACCCTGCCATTAGATTTCAGACAAAGATGCCCTTCTTGAATCAGCCAGCTTCTCTAATCAAAATACAGGGCTAATTACCAAAAACCCCATAAGATTTTGCTCATTTATAAGGAACCCTCTTTATTTTTCGAAATTGCAAATACCCCTTCGTTCACCAGCCGTTAGCCATCCACATAGATGTTAACATATGTGCCTTAACGGTGAGGGGTATTTGTAATTTTGAAAAAAACAAGGTGGCTTTTGTAAATGGGTGAAACCTCAAAGGGATTTTGGTAACTATCTTGTAATCAAAATTAGGGTTCATCTATTCCAATACTTCGGCCGGCCAAAGCTTTTTCCACATCGAAATCTCTTCCTCTCCACAGAGTTTTCGAATCCCTCCATAAAATCCATCGGCTTCATTTCCCTCTTCTCGATGGTCTTTCCTGTTAACGATCGTTCTTCTCCAACGAGAACCACGAGTGTACTGGTTGAACTCTAGCACTAGAGTGTCTGCAGCAAATTTCCAGTATCAGAAAATTATCAAAAGATCTTTTGCTTGAATAATATAAGATTTTGGAACTTATAAGATGTTAGTAACGGCAATTTTGTAAGTAAAATGAATCAAACTAATATTTACAAAATAAATTAGGAACTAATACTTCTTAAAAAGAGCTCATAACATCTTGACAGTAAATTTTAAGAGTTTATAAGATCTTCTCTAGGAAAAAATTACGAGAACATTTTATGTTTTCCTATAAGCTCTCAAAACGTCTTCTAAAATCTTTTCGAGAGCTTATCGCTCACCCAAACACCCTCTTAAGGAATGCCGACAATGGTGAAGCAAAACTGTAACCTAAGATAAGAGATTTTGGTGTCTCCAACGAAAAGAAAGGTCATTGATTCAGATGAAGCGTACTCATCTTTGAATGGAAAGCGAAGTCATGTAATCGAAGATTTCCACTAAGGCCCGTAAAGTGGAGAACAAAAACGATTAGATAAACTTAGTATTGACTAATAACAGTGAGTATGAGGAAACAAAGTGACGAAAAAGGGACGATCGTCGGGCCAATCAAGCGAACTTACAGACACTACGTAATTAAAACGATAAGCCAGAGTGCAATACCAACAGTGCAAAAGAGGCAGAATGATTCAATATCCACAACCAAACAATATGCAGAAAGGAAAAGTAGGTCTCTTTCATCTTGGCTGGCCACAAACTGCCCCACTCAGACAGCACTCATGCCTATGTTGGAAGGAAATATGACAAACTAACGACGAATTGTCCCAAGGACCAATTGTGTGCACAACGGAAGGCCCACGTGCATAAAAGTGGGAATCAAGAACGGGACGATGTTGAATAGAAGTATATAATTTGATGATAAAAGTTATGATCACCTCCTTAAAAGATGCAAATGGATCAATATCATATAGTTGTTTAGGTGTTTAAAATTATGTCTGGATGCACCCCTCCCTTTGCGTGTCGAAGTACGTCTTCTTTTGCTTACTTCTATAACATTTACTATAAATTTTATAGATAAGCAGAGTTTGGATCCACTTCTAAAAAGTGCTTTTTAACTTTTAACTGAATTTTAGTTTTTCTGGAGTATTTAAAAGCAGTGTTTCTGCTTTTCGCTCTAAAGCCATGGCTTTTTCTCAGCTGTCACTATAGCTTTCTATGTTACTTATTACTTTCAGAAAGAAAAAGCAAAAGTTCTTGCAGACAGTCTCATGATATGAAATAACAATTTCTTATAGCTTTTTCGGAAAGCATGGTAGCAACTCACCACTGTCGTGACATCGGCAGTAAATGGAATTTCCGTCACATGTTTCCAAGTGGCCTACAACACCATACCACCAACCTGTACACATACGCAAGACATGACGAATCAATTTATTGGCATATATTTAATAAGGACTAGATCATATCTTACGAAAGCCAATTCGATTTAGTTGCGTTTCAAAATTATACAGCTACTCCGTAACAGTTGATAAAAACTTTCAACCAAACAGGAACAACGGGCCACCTTCTATTTTGAGAAAACAGACTAATTGAAAACATGCTTTTTACTTGTCAGAAAGAATACAGAAAAAACCATGGGATTCCCAGAAAGAAGTCAATTAAGGCCATTTTAATGCGCGTGAACACAGTCTGTGCAGAAAACATGCTCTCTCTTTCTGTGGTTTCCAACCTTTGTGGACTGTCTTTCTTTGTTGAAATTTCTTACCAATATTTCAACCACACAAGACCAATCTAAAGCCACCACCAACTACCCCATATTTAAAAGAATAAATAAAACTATGAACAGGTTTCAGAAGATAGTGAAAAAAATTGAATTCATTTCTTGCAACATTCATCACATAACTGCTAAGCTCTTCAAGTATAGTTTGAAGGATACCGTATGGGAATTCTTTGTTTCGTCTCCATTGGATTTCCATTTGATCACCGGGTTGCAACTCATTTAAACAATCCGAGATATGAAGATCGTGTGGCGAAGTATCGACAGGACGAGCTCTAAGTCTACCCCATGATACACCGGTCTCTATTGCACTTGCTCTTCTTCCATGTGGGGGATATCTGCACATCAAAAATACAAATTTTAAAAACCATTACATAATCCAAACACGGATAGCCTACAATATAAGTAACCGAAAATTGCTGTCCACGCCAAGACAGCATTAAAACTACTCATTAGGTGCTTCATCGTCTATTCCATTCTAGATATTCTAGTTTCGTTAATGAAAAGTAACATTCAATCACCTGGCATTGAAGGTGTCGGTTTGCCGATCATAGCTGAGCTCAGCATCATAGCAAGACAACATGAATCCAACATGACCATTCTGCAAGAAAAACCAATACACACACTTCAATACAACCAACCTTTTCTTATCTCCAAAACTCATTCAAGCAAACAAATTTATAAAGGGCAACCTCAAATCAAGACAATGAATATACCTCGCGGTTATAAACCTGCGCAGGGAACCAAAACTTGCCAGACTCAAGAGCAAGATACCAAGACATTACAGAATCAGCTGGAGGAAAATTCTTTGTCTTACTACTAATATTGCTAAAACTAGATCTAATCAATGCAAGGGGCCATAAGTGAATGAGATAGCACATAAGTCCCTTTTGTTTGCCTTGATTGAAAAAGATTGAACCTTTTCTTGAAGCAATATGAAGCTGCCAATCCCTATAAGCAGCAGGGCCTATAATTCTATCCCATTTGTTCTTCATATGCCTTTCCCATAAGTGATCACTAATGCACTTATCCCTCAAAGAAGTACACACACAAGCCATTCTACAAAGCCCCTCTGGTGGAAGTTTCTCAAGAATGCTTTCTAAGACAAGGTCAGGCAAATCTAGAACAGACATTTCTGAGTTTATTTCAACATTTTCCACTTTGGGAGTGATGTTCTTCTTCTTGGGTGACATTCTTGAAGTGAAAAATGAGAAAGTTACACCCAAGAGAGTGTTTTTTATGCACTTGGAGATGGTGAAGAAGGGAAGATCTTTCCAAAAACAGAGAGAGAGCAATCTCATCTCAGAAGCCCAAGTGGGAAGTGGCTTGAGGGCCAGAGACTTGTAGAAGAGGATGAAGGAGAAAGAACAAGTGATCAAGAAGAGAAGCATTTGACAAGAGGGGTTGTAATCCAGTTCGGCACATAAATAAATATATAATATATGATGATATTATAAGCCTGTAAGGGGCTAATAAATAAAGTTAGGCAACCAATAATGGAAAGCAATGAGGCTAGTAAATATGAGTAAATACTCAAATTGCTGTACTTTCTCCTCTCCTTCGGCCCCTTGTAAAAAATATGAGGAAAAGGGATCTCCAAAATCTCTTCAAAATCTATGGCTTTTATTGGTTAAGACGAAGCCCACCTAACCCAAATTGTGGGCCTCGCCCAGAAAAAATTTTAAATAGAATTATCTCTATACACGTCTCAAGATTCTTGAGAAAAGAAAAGAAAAAAGCTAACAAAAATCTTGTCTAATCGAGAAGAAATCACATTGACACAAGAAAAAGAGTAAAACATATATTTTCACGAATCAGAAGGTTGTCTGAAAGATCTCCCATTATCTTCTGACATATGAAACTGTAAAAAAACAGAAATGAAAAAAGAAAAGGGCTCTAAATACGCAGAGCCCTCCTAACGTAGGTTCTTGGAAATTAATGAGATTAGCTACACAGAACAACAAAGGTAGTTAATTAAAAACAAAAAATTTGGTACTAAGTGTACAACTAACTAACAAAAAGTAATTATCTTAAAGCAAATATGGCAAAAAGACAAAAATTTCAGAGCTTTTTCAAGAAAAACAGAGATATGATGAAGGAGGAAAGAGGAGTTTTACAGCCCTTCAAATCCTCCTCCACCCATAGAAAACCCTCTTTTGTGTCTGCTTAAAAACGCTATCTCTTTATTTTTTTTGAGATCTTGAATGCAGAAATCAAGTAAATGGGCGGGTTCAATTTGCGGAATGGGAACAAAAACTTTTTCTTTTTTTCCCTGAGCCAAGTTGGAGAAGAGTGCGGGCAGCCACAGAATATTATTGTTGAAGATAATGAAGCATGGAAATCAGTGACAAATATTTGTAGGGAGGAGGGGGCTGCTCAACGGTAGCCATTAATAAAAGATTCGTTTTTTTGAGAATTTTATTTGATTCAAAATATGCAAGAAAATAAAAAAGAAGTTCTTGGCTCGTTTTTCTTTTCATGCATTTTAATTTTGAGTGAGAGTTTTATTATTCTTTTTCCTGAATTTATTTTTAAAAAAAAGAAAAAGAAAGTTGGGAGAAGGAAATCTTGAAAATGTGAAGACTAAGAATCAAGAATGTCAATCAGGTCAAGAACAACCCCAAGAATTTTGACTAACAGGATCAGAATGGAAATTTGAAAAATTTAAATATGTTTCTATTTATTTTATCACATGTATATAAAAATATGAATTTCATAATTTTGAAGGGGAGATGATTTTTGTAATTATAGAGATGGTGAAATTGTAATTTATATATAAAAATAGGATTTT
>JACFYI010001127.1:325147-337084 GCA_014898755.1 Handroanthus guayacan
AAAAAAAAAAAAAAAAAAGAAACGCATGAAAATACGATGATAAAATGCTTGCAGGGAAATGCGTTCTTACCATCGGAGAGTAGTCGTCATTGTGGTGTTTGGTAAGGAACTCCCTTTCATTCCCAAGGCTATGGCTAGTTAACTCATTCTTTTGCTTCTTCCTATTAGCCCTTGCTTGTGAAAACACAACAGAGTAATTAGTCTCATCCCTTGTCTTTCCATCCCACCCTCCAAATTGAGGTACGGACATCCGGGTTTTCTATCACAAAAGAAAATACATATGATTGGTTAGGGGCATATAAGTTTCCGAAATTGAGTTTTGAATAACATATATATATACACAAAGAAAAAAAAAAGATGTTGATTGCAGAATTTGTTAGAAAAATTTGTCTACACTAGTCAACGTCCCCTTGGTCGAGAAGCACGTTGACTAATGCAGCGTAATGAATGTGTGGATGAAAAAAATGTCATGTGCATCAGTACATCCCCTTAGTTGAGAAGCATGTTGACTAATGCATCTTGAAAATAAAAAAGATCATAAGCAATGCTCATGTTCAATATTATAGTTTAGGTTTATATAAACCAAACTTGTTGAGTTCCTGTATGCAAGATCACAAGTTAGCAAGACGCAAAATGATGATCTTTATCTTCGACATTCATAAAAAAAATAAAATAAAATAATTTACAAGATTCATTTAAGTTGAACTACAAAACTGTTGTCTAAATTTATATTATATATAATTCTAGTTCCAAAATATATTATAAAAATTACGTAATAATCTAAAAAGAGAGAAAAAAGGCATCTTCATTTTTAGCCTAAAACTTTCAAACAATATACTGTAACAGAAGAACGAGTTTGCAAAAATAATGAAACCACATAAATCATTTATATATTCATTATAATGTAGCAACTGATGCAAAACATGGGAAATTCACCCGTCCAAAAAAATTACAAAAAAAAAAGTTGGCTATAAGAAGCATAAGGTAGACCAAAAGTAGTTGGTTCCTTTATTTTAAAACGGTGTTTTGTCTCCTATTCTGTATTTTAAATACATATCTATTGTATTAAAACTTTCTTATAAAAAACAAAGGGTTGTGGATGTCATAAGTTTAGCATGTATCCGTACAATAAAATAAGAGATGAAACACGAATTGAAATGATTCAAAACGGATAAAAAAGGATCTTGGTGTGAATACATTTGAAAAATTTGTCTCAACGCTAAAACTAAAAGAATCCCTTTGCAAAATTAATAGTGTTCTTGAAAATTTTATCGTAATTTTTCATATCAGAGCTCATAAAAAAAAAAAAAAAAAAAAAAGAGGACCAAACAAACAAACAAAGAAGGACAAAAATTGTGGATTATCCTTCTTGACTTACCCCCCTCAACCTCAAGTCTTCCATGGAAAAGACAAGTGGAGAAGAAAGGGTGGGAAAATTGTTGGACTAATGCATTAATTCCTAACCCCTCCAACCCTAAGGAAGCATGTCTCACACTTATATATGGTTTTTTAATGTTATTATGAAAATTACACTAATTTCAAACCATTCAATTTAATTTCCTGCTGGTAAGTATGGAAGGCTAAGAGGAAATGCAGGTGCAAATTTCCCTTGAGTCACTCAGGTCCTTTGCTAAAATTGTATATGAGTTTTGGGTTTATTAATCATTATATTTTGAAAAAATAACAATAATTATTGTAAATATTCACAAGTTATCCATTAATTGTGTCTTCTAATTGCTTTTTTTGTTTATTTGGTATAATAAATTATTATTTTTTTGTGAAAAATAGATGCTATATATGAGATGGATATAATCACGATGCGGTTTTTTTGTCCTTTGCATTAGAGTCTGGTTAGTTATTTTTTCTAGATTGGATCAATTCAACTCAATTTCACCTACTTAAAGATTGCTTTGTGGATTCTTTGACTCAACTCAATTTGACCTGCTTAATTTAGTTGACATGAGCTCTCAGATTATGAGAGGCCAGCAATATAGTAAACATTGATTTGGGGTAATTTAATAGAACTAATCAAATTGGTTTATTTATATATGTTCCAGAAAATAAAGGAGATCCTGAGAGCTGATAACTCGAGATCTTAACCTAAAATTAAAGAATATGCCCAGGGTCATTAAGATTACCTAGCAAAAATACTCTTATAACACTTAAATCAAAAAGACCACTGTCAAACAAAATGAAGATTTTAGTGGGAAAAATATCACACGTATACTTAGAGGGTGTTTGGGTGAGCTTATAAGCTCTTAAAAACATCTTATAAGATGTTTAAGAACTTATAAAATGTTAAAATGTGTTTGGTAAAATTTTTTAAAAAAGATCTTATTGGCATAAAAAATAAGATGTTAGGAGCTTATAAGCTCTTTTGAAAAAAGTAAGGAACTCCCAATTTATTTTTAAAATCTTAACATGTACCTTCATTTTTAATCATATTATTTACAATATTGCCATTACTAACATCTTATAATCTAAAAGATCTTATTTTATCCAAACACTTTAACAATTTATTTTTAAAATAAGATCCAATATCTTATAAGCTCCAAAAACATCTTATAAGATGTAGGAGCTTATAAAATGTTTTAAATAAGCTTAGCCAAACACCCTCTTAATTTTATTTCATTCTGATTGGAGTATTATAGCATAAGGCTGAAATAGTTTAATGGTGAAAGCCTTAGGTGGACTTATTGCGAATTCACCCAATGATGCAAGTTGTCCAAATAAAATTGAATGACAACTTGATCCGTGTAAAAAAATGCCTGATCCTAAATTATTTGAATTGTTTTGTTTTTGAAATTTAGGATAAATAGATCTTTAACCTATTTATTCTTTTCAATCACTATTATAATATTCTTACTTGTGAAAAAATAAATTTTGGAAACTCGAATTTATATGCTTAAATGACATAATTAATAAATGTATATCCTATAAAAGTGTAATTAAATATTAATAAGAAAACCTTTATGCTATTGGGTTAGGTGGTATATAAATTCAATTTCTTAGTGTTTTTTGACAGCTTTTGAAAATATATATTTGACTGTGTGAATACATTTGCACAATTAAATTTTTGAGGATTAAAGTATTTTTGCATTAAATACGAACATTTAAAGAATTACCTAAAACATTATGACCCTAAAATCATTTTATTCTTGACAAGCAATGAAATATAAATAAAGAAAATAAAATAGCGTTAGTTCTTGCTAGCACGTTTCTTATGTCGCTACTTTCCACCGCCATATACACATCAATAAAATCAAATCCCTAATTCGTAGAGCGAAAATTAGAGCCCCAGAAGCCTAAAGTCGGAATTGCAAATTTCTCTGGCAATGGCAGCAATCAGCCTCCGGAAAGGAAATACTCGCCTCCCGCCGGAGGTGAACAGGGTTCTTTACGTGCGCAACCTGCCGTTTAATATCACGAGCGAGGAAATGTACGACATATTCGGGAAGTACGGCGCCATACGGCAAATCCGCATCGGGACGAACAAGGATACACGCGGCACCGCCTTCGTGGTGTACGAGGATATCTACGACGCGAAGACCGCGGTCGATCATCTGTCGGGTTTTAACGTCGCGAACAGGTATTTGATTGTATTGTATTACCAGCAGGCGAAGATGGGCAAGAAATTTGACCAGAAGAAGAAGGAGGAAGAGATTCAGAAGCTTCAGGAGAAGTACGGGATTAGTACTCCTGCCTCCAAAGATAAGTAATGTACTTTGAAGTAGTAAAAATTATCTAAAAGCCTTTCTTTTTCCAAAAAATATTGTTGATCTTAACAAAGTAGTTTTATTTGGATGTAAGCCGTGTCTGTAAAGATGATTGTTGGATTAATGGAAATTTGAGGAACTAATATGGCTTGAAAATTTCTCTTGTTATTTTTGATGCCGTGTTATGATTTTTCATGGTAGCGAACGAGTTTAGTCTAATGTTTAAGCGGTGTATGATGATTGTTAGCTCAGTTCTGAGATAATTACTGCAGGGTTCTCAAATGTTATGGCCATAAATAATTTGTTCACATGATATTTGGAGCAATGGCAATGGGGCATTTGTCAATGCAAATTTTATGTTTCAACTGAAAGAACCCTAGATTTGAATGTTCATCTGCAAATTATTTTATTTTATTTTATTTTTTTGGGTCATTCTTAATGTAGATTTTCCAACCCGGGAACGGGAACAAAAGCGAGGATGTTGGCATTCGGTCAATTGATTTGGTATTGCATGTTGCATTGTTGATATATGCATCTTAATGTAATCTTATGCATGTTCTTGGTATGTGATGAGCTGACCGCAGGGGTGGCTGCTCTTGCCAATAACTTTTACTAATCTATGTGGCCAATATGTTCTTGCATGAAGCTGCAATGTAAAATAAGTAGGGAAAATGCATAAAATTTTGCCTGATGAACAATATTTTGTAGGTGTTGGATGGATAGACAAAGACCACATAAATGGTTATCTAAAAAAGAAAAGAACATGATTGGTACTTCTATTATATGGGGTCCTCACACAATATCGGATGCAGTTGTGTCTATCTATATATTTTTTGGCACAATTAAAGACTGTTGACTGCATTTTTTTACAAATTTGGACTAACCTCACCAATCTAACAACCCTTGATATCACATACTCATTAAAAGTAAGAAAATCTTCAAACGTTGTCCCGTCAAATTTTAGCCCTTGAAAGAAGTTAATATACATGATTTTTGTATATATAAAGCTACATGATTTTTACATAAAGCCTATCACATTAGAATCTCTGAGATCAGCAGAATTTTTCGCCTTTGTTCAACGAAAAAATTGAGGTAAAATATATATTTATATAAATAAAGTTCATCCTCGCACTATGTTGGCCTTTTTCAAACTAAGAAACGAAGACAGCATCTCTTCTTTTCTTGGTATTTGCTACCATGTCTGGGTTGCCCTTCTTCATCATGGCTACAAATTCATCATAGTTGATACGGCCATCCTGCATGTATTCAATGAATTTAGTACTCTATCAACATGTATGTTTAAAAAATATGAATTTTTACACTATTTGAGTTGTTCACTTACATTATCAGAATCAACTTCAGAGATGATTTCCTTTATGTCCTTATCATCAGCCATTCCGAACTCTCGCAGGGCCTGCTCTAGTTCTTCTATTGTAATGTACCTGATCAGAAGAAAATAAGAAGTGTTTAGATCTTTATTCAGTCATTAACATATTCTATCATAATGTGATAACTAAACTTACCCGCTATTGTCTTTGTCGAAATACTGGAATGCTGTGTAAAGATGTTCTTCTCTGTCCATTCTGTTAATGTGCATTGTTGCTGTAATGAATTCTTCATAGTCTATGGTGCCGTTCCCATCAGCGTCAGCCTGTAATTAATGGGAAATCTATATTATTATTATTTCTTCAGATTGAGATTTCTTCTTGTCTCATAATTGTGTTGGTTCTGTGAACTTACGGCTTCCATCAACTGTTTCACTTCATTTTCAGATAGCTTTGTTCCTTGCTTGGCCAATCCTTGCTTTAGCTCTTCAAGTGTTATCGTACCACTATTATCAGTATCCATGCCTTTGAACATTTCTTTCAGTCCCATGATTTCTTCCTCTGACAGGCAGCCAGCAATAACCTTGTTTTTCAAGAAAGTTTTGACAATTATCCAGTAGTTAGTTCAGACAGTTTGACAATTATCCATATTTTAGTTCAGACTGATCAAACTGTGAGTATCTATCTCTATACAATCATCAGTAGAAAAAAGGGGTGGAAAACGATGTCTTTCAGGTTCTTCCCCTTCTCCATTCTAAAAAGGCTAAAGGTGCTTACTCGGAGTGCAACTTTCTTAAACTTATTCATAGCTCTGAACTGTTTGAGCCTATTCAGAACAGCATTGTCAAGTGGTGTATCCGGCGCTTCTCCATCCTCCTTGATCCATGGATGATCTATAAACATTAAACACATAGTTATCATCAATTATCTTACATCTCTTGCCATCGGGTGAGGATAATTATCCCTATAATGAACAAGATACAAGTTTAAGTACATACTCAGAACTTGGGATGCAGTGAGCCTCTGCTTGGGGTCAGAATTGAGCATTTTCTTGACAAGGTCCTTTGCTCCACTCGAAATGGAAGGCCATGGGTCGGAGGAGAAATCAATATGTCCCCGTAAAATAGCATTGAAAATGCCAGTCTCAGATTCTGCACCATCATTCTCACATTATTTGGATCAAATTCAGACAAGTTCTTGTAATAGAAGAGCAAATTGAAAGGAAGTTATGAATGAATACCTGCCCAGAAAGGAGGAACACCAGAAAGAAGAATGTACAACATGACCCCAACGCTCCAAATATCAACTTCTGGGCCATATCTCCTCTTCAGCACTTCTGGGGCAATGTAATACGCGCTCCCCACTATGTCCTTAAAAAGTTCTCCTGCACAAAGGGAGAGAGGTTTATTATTCATGAATGTTCTAATAGATTTTATGGGCGACCTCCGGCCATCAAAATATTGGAATTACTGTCTTTATTTATAAGTTTAAATAAAATTATAATATTGTCGCTCCTAAAATTATAAAGGTTGTTCCCTTCTCGCCTAGTCCAAAATTTTGAAGTTCATATTTTTATATATATGATAAAATGATATAGAAAAATGTTTAAATATTCGAAAATTCAATTCGCTCCCCCAATCAAAAATCTTGGTTTGGTCCTTGCGTCAACATATTCAAGTGATTCATCCTTGGGATACAATAAATATATAATTAGAGAGATATCGATCTACATCATCAAGAATTAGTGTATAGATTTTTTTTTTTTAATAAAAATACATAATAATGAATCAAATATTCCTATTACGTATTTTTTATAAAGTATTTGGTTCAAGATGAATTATGCATATATATTATACATTTTCTTATAAAAATATTTAGTCGCAGATTACTACAGGCATTCCTGAAATAAAGTAAAAGTATAAAAGATTAAAATTTATTAAAATAAAATATTTCAATAAATGGAAACGAAGATAAAACTTTTTTTGAAATAAAATATTTCAATTCTTGGAAAGGAAGACGAAATATTTATTATAGAGAAGATTCAAAATAAAGTCAGATGGGCTAAATTGTCATTTAGAGGGGAAAAAAAGAAAGAAAAAGAAAAGGAAAAAAGAAAAAAAAAATGGAAGAAGAAGAAAAAGAAAAAGGAAAAATCCAACAGTCATGCACATCAGCAATAAAACCAAGAAAACTATTAAAAGAAAAAAATGAGAAAGAAAAATAAAAACACGCAGACGCACGCGCATCATGAAATCCATGCAGTTTACGTACAAAAACCCACCAATCCATTCGAAAAACCAACACCTCCCAGCAAACAAATTCAGAGAAACATGTACAAAATCTAATTTACCTTCTTTATAAAACACAGAAAGGCCAAAATCCGTCGCCTTAAGCGGCGCGTTCTCATCCTTATTCAACAGCAAGAAATTCTCCGGCTTAAGATCCCTGTGAATCACCCCCATCGAATGGCACGTATGCACAATCTGCACAATCGTCCTCAACAAGGACGCGGCGGCGCGTTCCGTATAATGCCCCTTCGCAATAATCCGATCAAAAAGCTCTCCACCGGCGCACAACTCCATAACCAAATGCACCGAATGCTTATCCTCATACGCTCCTTTAAGCTCCACAATATTCGCCTGCCCCGTCAAATGATGCATAATCTGGACCTCCCTTCTTACATCTTCAATGTCCTCTTTATTCGCCAGTTTTCGCTTCGCGATTGTTTTGCATGCGAACTGTTCGCCAGTTTGTTTGTGAGTGCACAAATAAGTTACCCCAAATTGACCACGCCCGAGCTCTTTTCCAATTGTGTAGGTCGATTTTACGTCCTCCATTGGGCGGCCGAGGACCGGTCCGATTTGGGCGGGTTTTAAGGGTTTCGTGGAGTGATTGGGGGAGGCAGAGGGAGGCGATTTGGGGGGAGGAGCGGTGGTGTCGTTGTGGGCAGGGGGGTCGGTGGTGGTGGGATCTGTTGTGGCGGCGCTTTCCTGGGCGTCGTCGCTCCGGGAGCAGCAATTGCCCATTGGTGGAATTTGGTGGTGGTGGTGAAAGGTGGCGGAGGGAGGCGGCGCCCGGAGGAAGAGCAAAGGAAGGAAGATTTGTTGGTGAGGGAGAGAAAAGTAGAGGATTAAGGATGCATAATGGGAGTGATTTTAGGAAGAGAATGAGAGGGAATTAAATTTTATTTTCCTAAATTTACTCTGAATTTTTTTGGAGAAGGAAGAGAAGGTGGGGAGGATTTTCCGGCAAGGAAATAATAGTATGGGGTTGGGGGTTTGAATTTATGGATGTTATGTATAGTTTTGGAGTAACATGCAAAAAGACTATTGTTGTTGCTTGTGTTTGGTTCTATATTTTTAAGGGAAATAATGATGATGATGATAGGGTAAGATGATTAATTGAGGGTGTAGATGAAGTAGTTTAATTTGATCCATATATTGGGTGATAATGATCGTAAACTAATTCTGTTATGTGTTGATTTAATCGTTAAATGTACCGAGTCTGATAAATTTGAAGTATTGTTTAACTTGGGAAGATAATAGTTTATTTATGAACAAGTATCTTGTGAACTTATACGTATTAGATTGTATTGATTCTTTATTGAAAAATTGGATCTTAAACTATTACAAACCTAATTTACACTAGTAAGTATATCAATTTTTATTTCAAGTTACATGTAAATATCAAATATGCTAAATACTTTTTATAAAAATAATAATTACTTATGAATAAAATACATTGAAATATATATATATATATATACATGCCAAGGAAAATACATTGATGAAATAAGAGTTGCGGTGGAATTTCAAAAATACTACAAACCATGCTAGAAAACTTGATGAATTAATTTTCTGGACCGTTAAATGAACAATTCTTTAGAAACTTGTTTTATAAGAAAAAAGAACAATAATAACAAGTTGGCAAATGTCATTAATGATTCCCAAAGTTTTCATTTTTCTTACTTTAGTTCCTCATATTTTATTTTTGATACTAAGGTCCCTAAACTAATAAATTTGTACCACTTTGGTCTTCTGGTCAATTTTCCAGCCACTTTTTGTTGGGGAAAAAAACTTACGTTAGCATTACCTAACGGAAACATTGTTATTTAAATAAAGAATAAATGAAAGAGAAAATATCTAAATAAAAAATTTTGAAAATTACCAATATCCTTTGCACCAATGTAAATATCAACTTTTTAAATGACGTTCCTATTTGTTATTATTTGTCAGATTTCTTATTTAAAATAACAATTGTGCTCATTTTAAATGGCGAGTAATGCCAATGCAGGTCCTTTTTTGGCAAAAATTAGCCAGAAAGTTGACAAAAGGATCAAAGTGATACAAATTTATTAGTTTAAGAACTCTAATATCAAAAATAAAAGATGAGAAATTAAAGTGAGAAAAAATATAAACATAAAGGACCATTAAAAACATTTACCCTAACAATTCATGTTTATAAGCCATGGGTAAATGGCCTTAGCCCAAGGAGTTCATTTGAGATGTGAAACGGTCTCATCGCTGGTCCAGTAAGCATGGGCTAGAGCCAGTTTCACTTGTGATGGGCCCTTAGTCCAACCAGGTGACTTTAACCTGTTAATTTTGTTTTGGGCCTAAAGTATGAGGAGGTTGGCCCAAATACTAAGAAATAAATTTTCAGTACTTTTGAGAATTTTGAGTCTTGGAGAGCGTGGTTCGTATTTACTAAGAAGGAGGGCATTGCTCTGGCTCAAGTTCTTGCCAAGACTCCCCACGCTGATGTTCTTTTGCATGTTGCCGCATTTGCACAGTACGTTATAATTTGCCTTCTTGATTTTGTTATTAACATTCCTCTTTTTCCTAAAAAGAAAAAAGAGAAATTGAGTCTTTGATCACAAAATTCATAACCACCTTATTTTTTTTCCTTTTTTTGTTCGGAAAATACAACCATGTTGTCATTATATCACAATTCACCAACAAAATGTTCAGGACTTGCGATGCTTAAGAATCCCTTTGGGC
The DNA here is from genome assembly GCA_014898755.1 of Handroanthus guayacan. Taxonomy (NCBI): domain Eukaryota; kingdom Viridiplantae; phylum Streptophyta; class Magnoliopsida; order Lamiales; family Bignoniaceae; genus Handroanthus; species Handroanthus guayacan. The sequence goes on from JACFYI010001127.1 coordinate 335,189, forward strand.
CCAATGCTGAGATACTCCTTTTAGGACTATGCCGAAGATTGAGGTTATTGAACCCATTAGTTAGTTAGGTCCAAGACAAAACTAGTGGAACTAGGTGGATTCCCAACTTTAGCTAGTTTAAACTGAATTAAGGTATTCACTAAAGAGGAATTGTGCTTGCAAGTTGCTAATACGAACCTTTAAAGTCAGTAAAGCGCTTCATATCTGGGAGTTATTCCAATTTCCTCTCCCCATAACGTGCAACTATCAAGATAGAGGATTTTATAAATCACGGAATCTCAAAAAGAATAAGACAAATTTAACAGGATCCTCTCTTGAGAAAATCTAGGGCATATCTGCCCCCTACATATAAAGAGAAGAAAAAAACGGATGAATGTGTTAGCGAGAAAATAATGAGAATACATGCGCGCGCACACAAAATCAAATAATGTTTTGGGCTAGGGCAGGACAGTAGCATCAAGTTGATTGATAAAATTTTAATTAAATAGAGGCTGAGATCTCAAAATCATGACATAGTTACATATAAGGTAAATTGTATTCACGGTTAAAAATAAGTTCCTTAGATTTCTTATTTCAAATTTTAGGACATTTCTATGTCATATACCTTATTTCATTTTCTTTTTTTCTTTTTTTTTTTTGGAATTTAATGACACAAAGGAGATTGTACCCTACTTCGCTTTTTCCTATATATTTAGCAATTATGCACTTGTTTCCTACATATATAAATTATAAATGAGGAATATTATTTAGATGTATTTTATTTTTTTAAATAAATAAAATATAAAAATACGAAAATGAGAACATATGGCTATTCAAAAATATTAATGAAAAAACAGTATAGTAAGATTAGTTGTAGTCAAAAATAGTGGACAAGCAATACTAATTGTAAAGGATGAAATTGAAAAACTAGGATTTGATATCTACACTGTCATTCTAAACACATTTAAACATATAAGGGTTTTCTTTTCCTTTTTTGTGATTTTATATGGATATATTCTATTTCATTTTCGCTCAATCGGAGGAACCAAAATACATCTTTATTAAATTATGAAGTCAAAAATGTAATTTTGTCACATATATTTAATAATTGGAAGATATGTTTGATTTTAATAAGTCTGTGTTTTATTTAGTTGTTCTATTTATGAGACCGTAATTTAAAAAGGGAAAAAAGAATGAATATTTCCTTGGATTCCAAAATGCCATAGATATGACAATTTGAGGGACCATATCGATCCGATTTATCGTATCTGCATTTGCCAGATGTTGCCATTGACTAAGAAAATTCTTCATTAATTTTGAGCCGACCAAGTCAAACATATTTTAGATTTTAGAAAGAAAGGGACGATAAGAAATATGTAGGATCGCTTGTTTGCTTATAAAAGGGTATTTTTGTAATTAAATTAAACTTCTAGAAATGTTCAGATAATTACTTTTACTGTAAATTATATTAGTAACTTTATTGCTGCTATGAATGTTATTTGAAATTATCACAAAGTGACACAAATTATCAATATATATATATCACGGAGTGTTTTTTTTAAAGAAAAAAAAAGTTAATTATTGTGACTTTAAATTCATATTATTCCAAAATAATTTTTTTTGTTAAACCAAGTTGGGGTTACTTCTAGTTTTAGTTTAACCAACAAAATTTCTCTCGTGCTCAAGAGTAACGTTCATTAAAAAGTGTGGTAATAAGTTGAGGAAACACTATAATATCAAAACTATAGACCCTTTTATCAAATTGTCGATGAGCCCTTATGGTATCCCGCCAACATGTGTGAGCCTTTTTTTATTTTTTTATTAAAGAGTAGTTTTATTTGGTTTTCTACTGCATGGCAACTTTGTAGAGGAATTTTCTCATTATTTATTAATCTTTGAATATTTCTCTCTCAAAAG
>JACFYI010001127.1:354777-383764 GCA_014898755.1 Handroanthus guayacan
ATATTCAACGAGTGATGGGACGAATTCGTATTGGTACAAGGAGACTACTACTCCGGTTATGGCCAAGTATGAGATTCAAGTCGCCACTTCATAAACTCATCTGCAGAGGTTGTGGGACAGAAAAGAGGTGTTTGCACCAAGGAAGAACATGAAGTAAAAAGAGCAATCTTGAAAATCTCATCCTCGTTGGTTATAATCACTACTCAGATTCCTGTAAATAGCATTACCACTTTTGTGGAGGTGAAATTCCTATATCTGGTTAAGGGCTTTAAGTGCAGCAAAGTTGCTGTATATTTTCATAATATCTCATGTAAGAGTCCAGCAAAGTTTCCATTTTACTGATTTACTGAGCTTTATTCTTTTCTCCTCTTCTTATTGAAATTCTGCTCATATCCACCTAAATTCTCCAGAACAGGGGGCAGAGCAAGGGACATGCAGCCCCAAGATATAGCAGTGGCAATGTAAATGAAAAGATATATGGTTATGAACTTTAAATTTCAATCAAATAATATGTTAGGCCCTCGTAAGTTACTCAAAAAAGTAAGAAGATTCAACTTATATTTTAAAAATCCTAACAAACTCTTTTAAGTTGACTCTGCAAATTACAATATTACTCTAACTATCATCTTGTATCTCCCTCACAACATCCTGTGACTGCCCACAGGGAAACAATTTGCCCATTCTCACATGCAACAACAGAGAATAAAACCATAAAGAAAATAGTTAAAACATGGAGAAAGAGGCATGCAGAAAACACTCGCACAACAACTAATTTCCATTTTCTGTGAAGGAAGCATATCAAAAATGGAAAAAGTAGCTCCCTTGAGCAAGCTGCATATATCGACTCGGAAGATGTTTTCTCAAAGCAAATTGCAGATGCTCAGATAATGACTTCCTCCTCCATGGCACAGTTCAGTCATGCAATCATGGCACGACGTCGACATTGAATTTGATTTCAATCGAATTTACGGGTACAAATGTCTTAAGTGCAAAGCATTTTAACAGGTGGAGTCATATATCTAAGAGAGCTTTCGTCTTGTGTCTTAGTTTCAAATCTGAACAAATACCTCCACAAGCAGCAGGCACGAAAGTAGCATTATTCCCAAACCACTTCGTACACTGCTTGAAACTTTTCCTTGGAGTCCATATCCAATTTAAGAGAGTTGGTCAGCTAATCGAATGCATGATATGTACTGAAACAATTTATTCAGCTGTATATTCTAATGCATGTTCTGTACTTTAACCAAATTTATTCAGCCGTATATTCTAATCCTCTTCACTCTCCAGTCTCACTTGTTGATCATCGTCAAAAAGATCTTCGGGTGGATCATAAACAATCATGCCGGGGAAAAGTTCCAAGAAGTCATCCTTCACCTTCTCTCTCAATTCAGGGTATGGAATAAGCCCTTTTAATATGACACGATAAGGCAAAGATAGTGGGGGGTCAGGGGAACATCTCATTTCATCATAAATTCGCATTGCTTCATCTGGCAATCCACTATCTAGAAAGGCCCTGATAAGGTCTCCAAAGGTGTGCTGATCGAAAAGGACTTCCTCTCTTTTCAAATCATCCCAGACCTTCCTTGCTTCGTCAATCTTTTTATTTCTGGCAAGCATCATGAGCATATCTCGGTAGAAAAACATATCCGGCCGGTACCAAGTTTCCTTCCGCACCACATCATACAACTATCACAGAAAACATGATTCAATTAGTTATGTGCACTCCATGTACTACTCATTATTCATGTAAATTTAAGGGTAAATAGTCAAGAACAGACAGTGACGCCAGACAACCCAAGCAAAACGTGCCTAATTCTCTTAACTACAATTCAACGAAGAGGCAGGCAGGTCACTGGAAGAAAGCAGAGGCACAAAAGGTAAGGAAGACTGTTACCTATTCACTATTACAATTATTCCCACAGTCAAAAGAGTTAGAGCCACCAAGATTTCAATCTCCAAGAAACACCCCACATCCAGCCTTCATTGTTCCAGATACTTATATGCCAATATTCATATTTTCAGCTAGCAATCTAACAAAAATTTCTCACAATTCACAATTTGAATTCCATGATGAAGCTCCTTGTGTGATAGTATCCTCAAAGGGAGTCATAATAATATTCATTCCTCTAAGATCAAAAGGTAAACCAGATCAAGAAAACAGGTAATACCCATAGGAAAACTCTCATTCACCAACATTTCTCAGTAGACCAGAAATTAAAATATGGTGTGTCCATTATCATTCTGCAGCACGCTCCAATCTCTTTCTTTTCTCATCTTATCTGCTACCAAATTACTTTGTGAGAATATCCCTCTCTACATCATTATTTTAAAGCCAAACGAATAGAAGAAACGTTACTCATAGTCCCCAGAGCACAATGCACTACAGCAACCGCAGCAAAGAATTAAAGCGTCACTAAAAAAGTCCCAAACAATTCAGTACAAATTGCTCCTCTCTTCTCACATATTATGTCAATGATTAATCACTCGATCTGCACACTTCACACCATTTATAGATTACTTATTTTCTGACTGAGAATTCTCTTATTTCTCCTATGCAGTCACTTTCAGCGTCAAATTGAATAAGGGAGCACAGTGGAAGAATCTTGTTTAGGAGGAGATTACGCGGTTTCATTAAGTTCCCATTCGACTAATTAATTGCAACACTAATAACCAAATAAAGATTCAGAATAAGAAAATAAAAAGAAAAACGGCGTGACCTTCATGGAGAGAGACACAAGGTTCTGGCGCTGAAACTCAGCTAGAACTGCAACGAGGTCGGATTTGAGGAGGCGGGAAACATGTGTCTTCATGAACCGCTCGAACCGCACTGGGTGAGACTGCAGGCGCTTGAGTTCCTTCGCCACCATTAACCCCTCCTTTCCCATCTCCTTCTTCCGCCGCCATATAGACAAGCTAGGGCTAGAAGCCGCTCCGATAATGACGTGTCTATTGCCGATTGCATGCGGTTGAGGATGCCGCGGCAGCCGGCGCGAGGCCAGGAGTAGCAGATTCTGACATTGACGCCACATTCACCGGAAAACTATTTGGAAATTGGATCATGGATAAACATGGCGGAGAAAGGATAGTTGTAAATAGTATTCGGATTTATTTCTTCGCATAATTTTTATCTTGTTATTTTCTTTTCTTTTTTTTTTTTATTAAGAATATTTCAAAATAACACATGAGAATCAAATTCATAATTTCTAAATTTATAAAATCTCTATATTAATACTGGGATAACATTTCATTGGCAAAAAAACAAAGCAATTAGAAACTATAATCTTGAAAATCTTTTTATTTTTTAAACAATAAAAATATTAAAATGCAACCGAACAAAATGAAAATCTAATATCTCATGTTTGATTTAAAAAATGACAAATTAAATACATATTACTCTCTGTATTATACTTAATTGACAAGTTCCCAGACCAACCCTCCGCCCCAAATCCTGATAAAAAAATTAAAAAAAAAAAATTCCCCCCATCATTTTCTTTCTGTTTTTTTAGAGAAACGATTACATTCAATTATATATTAATATTATTGTAATAATACATTTTGAAAATCACATATATGACTAAATACAATTCAAATAATTCAAACTATCATTTGATAGATAAAAACTATTATACGATAGATGGATTCAAAGGACTATGGGTCCCCAATCATTTTCAAAACCAGCAAAAGTCCCCCCTTTTGCAAAATCAACCTCACTCACCCCAACTTCTACCTTTGAAAAACAATTACAAAGATTTAATTACACTTGTTTATTGGACTTGCAAAAGAGAGAGGAATCCTTGTACTTATCAAGGACTCACCTTAATGGGAATGAAGATTGAGGACAATAATGGAGATAAGGACGTAGATGGAACTTCCCTGCCAAGGATGGAAAATTTTATATCCCCATCTCCGTACTTATTTTTCCAATGGAATCCTCGAATTAATATTCTTGTTTCCATCTATAAATTCCCGTAAATTAAAATATATTTTTACATTATCATATTACTTCTAATTAACATTAATGTCATTTTAAATTTTAAATTTGGAATGTTAAATATACTTTTACATTTTTTTATCATTTCACTAAAATCCCTCGGCTTGGCCTTTGGATATTTTTTAACATCATTGGATTATTATATCTTTTTTTGTTTAATCATAATAATATTACAATATAAATAATTAGAACAGGAATGTGAACTGCAGGAATTGGAGTGAGTAGGAATTGGAAACGGGGATGAGAACCCGACAAGGATGGCGTTGAGTGAAAATCACTCCCGAAATGGGGATGGAAACGAGGAAGGAGATGAGAATAGTACTGAAAGATGATATATCTACGAACGTCAAAGTTCTTTTTTCTTTTATTATATTGTCGTTTCCTAGTGTCATTTTTGTTTCTATTTATTGATCTTTCAATTTCTTAAATTACCGTATGTTGTTTCATTTTAAATATTCCATGTATTTATTATAAATGAAATTAAAGTAAGTTAAATTTTTTTAAAAATATATATTATAAAAAGGTAAATTATTTTAATTTTATCTTTGATTTTAAATATATATGTCAGGTGTGCCCATTAACAACACAAACACACAATTGTAAGGATCTGATAATAAAAGATTAAGTTGCCAAAAGGAAACCAAACACAAACAAAAACAATTGGGAATTTTTCTTATACAAAATATGGTCAAACAAAGTTTATTTTTGTTCTAATATTTAGTTATTATTATTATAATTATCCTTTTTTTTTTAAAGAAAAATAATGAGACATTACCATAGAGATGTCTTGAAAAATTAAAAATAAAACAAGAATTTGACAATACATAGAAAAAGCAAAAAAATAAATTATTAGTTGAAATTCTGAATGATGAGTTGGCAATGTCCCATTTCCATACTTGGACCACTCAAATTAAATGAGTAATAAATCACATTTCCTAAAAACAACTATTTATGTACCATACAATAGGTACAACTCTTTATTGCACAATAAACAGCACTTAGGCAGTCCAGCCACTCTTTGATGATTGTACATTCCTTTCGATAGGGGCCTTTGGAATTACCCCCACCTCAAAATTAACAATTTCCCCTTTTGTTTTTTTGATTTAACCAAGATAAGAATCCCATTACAAATAATATTGAAGATAACACCATAACAATATTTAATTCATCAAAATCTAGTCCAATTAGTAAAAAATGTTCACTAATTGTATATGTAATTGACCACAAATCAACACTCAATTTGGCCAAAAAAGAATCCAATGACTTATATCAACATATTAGATCAAGAAATAAATATGTATTTTTCACGGAAAATACATAAAATTTTTCATGGAAAATATATGATTTCGGTTTCAAATAAAAGCCTATAAAATACCTTTTTTTGGGTTGATTTTGTTTGAATTACTCAACTTAAATATTTATTATTGGTGAACTCTATTAAATACGAATATTACAACACCTTTTAAAATTTATTTGTAGAATAAATTACAAAGATAATAAGGGAGAGTCTTGGACATGATTTAATGTCTTCTAAAATATTTTTGATATAAAGATCATCTATCGTGTTAAGTTCTATGCAATAAAAGTTTATCGTCTTTACATGAAATCTATGAAATATTGGGTTCAAAATCTATAAAAATGCAAGTCCTAATTATATAATGGTAAGAACAACAATCAAATGACTTATAACCAATAATCGTGTATGCAAATATTATCGAGTCATTTTAGTGTCTCCTTTTAACTTTGTGATGTAGTGTACAAAGCCTTTTTAGTGTTTCTTTTTATTTTGGTTTAAACTATATGACCACAAGAGTAATTATACTACTATCTCCGGTTAACTCATAACTCACTAATATATATATATATGTATATGCATATACATCGTACTGTGATTATAAGATATACATATATCAAGGGTACAATGTACGCTAATTTTCATAATTGTTAATAGCTGATATTTATAATCCAATCGAGGATTATATTTCTCACAAATACAATTAGTCCTATCTTAAAATCATTTTAAGATGCCAAAATTTTGAAGGCCTCAACAACAATTGATAAATTCAAGATTTACAACGCATTACCAACATTGCTTGCTTTTCCGTTAATCTAAATACCCAAAGCCTCTTCCCAAGAGCAAAAAGAACAGAACAATGGCAGACAATTCTCAAAACCAATTTCAGTTCATAAAAGTTGACAGCAGGGAAATTACAGAGATAATAATCTTCGAGAGTCAGTCACGGCCAAAAAGTAGGTGAAAAGCAGCAGATAGACTAATACTTAAAACTAGTACTATTTTTTCTTCCCCCACAACCACTATCACATTACCACCCCACCTAATCAACCCCACCCCCCAACCCCCCGCATAAACAGAGACAAAAAACACAAGAAAGAGAAAGGCTTGTGGAAAAGGCAGCTCTGGTTGGTTGCTCATCTATCCATTTTTTTGTTTTGAAAAGTTTGAAGAAAAAAAGAAAAAAAGAGAAAAAACCCTGTTCTGGGTTGTTCATCTATATCCATTATACGGATCTTTATCCGTTTCTCTCGCCGGAGTTCGATCCGGGTTGACCCGGGGGCGAATCCCTGTTGAGATGGTAACTCAACTCTGAAAAGGTGAAAAAGGAAAAATGTCGGCTTCTCTTGCCCCATTTGAACGCCCTCGTATTGGGAACTCAAATACGGTAATGATTTTACCTTCAGTTATACGCATTTTTTTTCATTTTTGTGTGAGGCAGTGAACAGAAAACGAAAAGAGGGTTGCAAATGGTGGGTGTTTTTTCTAGTCAAATTTAGTCAAGGTAAAGGTCAAAAATCATAAATGCGGTTAGTTCTAGCTCGCCCTTTTTTTGTCGTTTGGACCATGTATTGTTGTAATGTGTTGTGATTGATGAAATTTTGGTTTTGGCAATGTGGGTTATTGCTGTTGTTGACGATTTTCAATTCTGGATGATTTATAGATATTCAAGAGCGGGCATCTACTCATATCTTCAAAAGGTTAGTGCTTACAGACTTGTGAAGAAGATAATCTTAGAAGTTGTAATGTATGGATATCAACTTCCAATGTGCTAATATTGCTGACATGCCTGTATATTTGTGCCACATTAGCATTTGACGGGGCGCTAATTTATGTACCATAGTCATTCACTAGACTGGTGTGATTTTATATTGCAATAAACACCTTTTCAGAGACACCATGTTTTACTCTGGAGCAGAAAATATCGTGCGTCATTAGTGCTTGAATTTAATTGTTGTTCAGTTGTATTTTAATGGATGTCCGTTGCATTGAGCTCATTATGGTAATTAAGAATTGGTTCTAGCTATGCATGCCGACTTAGAATTGGGCTTCCAAAGCAGATTCAGATATAGTTAGATTGGAGTTTGTGTTCATTTTGTATGAACTAACTTCTGAGGCTGTTGTTTCTTGCTAACTAACGAATTCAGCCTCACTGTGTGAGATTGTTACTGCATTCTCTATTGAATATAGTGGTACCTCTGGCATGACAAATGGGACTAGCTTATGGTTATTATGAGAAACTTGTTAATGGTCCGGTGGAGTTTAAGAGAGCTCTCTTTCTGTAAATTTCCTGCTTTTATTTGCATTTCTGTTCTCAGTTTATCTAGGATGTTAACTGCAAGTTTTTGGATCTCGATTTGTGTCAAAAGATAATGCCCACATCCTTGTTGAATGGGTTTTACTCCTAAATATTCGCATAATGACATAGAAGTGCTTTATATGTTGGTCAGTGATGTTACTGATGATTATTTGCTTTGCACTTTAGAATTCAATTTATCTTGTGCGTTTAAGGCTATGTTTGGTAGAGGTCCTGTTAAAGGAATGGTGCATTGTTCCTGAGGGAAGCATATTCCAACGATATAAGAAGAGTGGGAGAATGATCTTAATTGTTATTTGTCATTATAATTCTATTAATTGCAGATTTTCATTTTAATCCTATGCTGCATGGCATCTTTTCTGCCCAATTCGAAGGGTAAGAAGAAGTGAGTCTAGTTGGGTCTGATATCCCCCCATTCGTACTTTCATCCCAGCCAAGCTCCTTTTCCCTAGAAAACCGAATGTTCCATCAAATAGGCAAAAGGAAGTATTTGTGAACTTTTACTCTTCCAAAAATCTGCTTGTAATTTCTCACTAGTAAATACTGGAGATGGTGAAGCTTGTTCTTTGGTTAAAGATCATTTCTCTTTCTTAAACAAGAAACTGAGCATTAAGTACGTTCTCCCTAAAATTTGAATGCAGCTGTTCATGCTAAATATTATCTCTTGATACAGATAGATATTGCTTCTTAAACGGGACTGATAAAATGCATTATTAGAGAATGTTTCTAGGGGGCTTGGGAAGGGTTTAACATTTATCTAATGTCTAGTAGGCTGTTTGTTGTTAAAATATGGTTAGCTCTTGTAGCTAGAGTGAATATAGGTCTCACAGCAGCCAGAGAGCCCTGTCTTTGCCATTTTGCAGTGGCAGACACCGTTACTCTTTCCAATTAAGGATGGAATCATATTCCAAGGCCTTCTTGCATGTTGGTAGACCTAAAACCTCTGCTTAAGTCTTTTTACACCCTATAAAAGTTACTCTTAGCAGTAACTACCGCATCATTAGCTACAAAATGGCCCAAAAATTACAGCATCATTTGATTAATGGCCCAGACTGAGAATTAGATTGGTTAAAGTGCGTACATATGATAATATGGAACACTCCATAAGTGAACAATTGTTGGCTTCTACCTTTCCTCTTTATTGACACAAATGTAATATTACATCGCTCTTGTTGTTTGTAATATTACATCTTTCTTGTTGTTTGTAATATTACATCTTTCTTGTTGTTTCTATCATTGGTTTCATGCACTCATTAGCCGCGTAAACTTCTTGCAGGGTTAGGATGGAAGTCTTGGAAGAAGCGATGGTTTATCCTCACACGCACCTCTTTGGTTTTCTTCAAGAACGACCCTGTTAGTCCCATTTGCATCTTCATATTTAATTCCTTTGATATACTATGACATAAAGTTAATTCAGCAAACTGCTTATCCATATCTCTGAGAAGGAGCTGTTTCACATTTCTTTAATTTGCTCAGACTTCAATTTTCATATTATTATTGCCTTTGACACGAGAATTTCCCTTTCCTGTAGAGTGCACTTCCACAGCGTGGTGGTGAAGTAAATTTGACTTTGGGTGGCATTGATTTAAATAATTCCGGGAGGTATAAACAAATGGTCTCTCTTCTCTTCAGCTCCTTCTACATGCTTGCAATGTTTTGATGTGTTTTAATATGCAGCGTTGTTGTTAGAGAAGACAAAAAACTGCTAACTGTTTTGTTTCCTGATGGCCGTGATGGACGAGCATTTACTCTTAAGGTGCATAAAGATCTGATATTCTTGTCCCTCTGTTTTTCGTGTGTCACGCCTTTTTCATGATTTACAAGGTCTCATCTCTTTGTGGTTATCCTGTATTACTTCTGCTTAATCAACTGCTTGCCCTTTTCTGTTTCTAAACTTCAGGCAGAGACATCTGAGGACTTGTACGAGTGGAAGACAGCCCTTGAGCTGGCTCTTGCACAAGCACCAAATGCTGCTCTTGTGATGGGACACAACGGGATATTTAGAAGTGACACCAATGATACTATTGAGGGGTCTTTCCATCAATGTTTGTACCTAAACCATTATTTTCTTTGATGTTCTTCTGTAAATACTGTTTAGGAGCTTTTTCGTATAGATTATGCAAATCCTGGTGGGATACTGTCTGATTCAGGGAGAGAGAAACGCCCAGTGAAGTCTTTGGTTGTGGGACGTCCGATTTTGCTTGCATTAGAAGATATTGATGGGGGCCCATCCTTCCTAGAGAAAGCACTTCGGTTTCTCGAGAAGTATGGTAAGCTTTTATTTTGCAATTTCTAATTGCTGGCAATGGACCTCTTCAAAATATTTTCTCATGAGATTGGGAAGCTATTTTTATCTCAATAACAGACTCTCATGATGCATCAGTTTCCAGCTTTGCAATTTTTTGCGTGTTTTTTGTGTCACTAGGATCAGTTGCCCTCCCGCCACCGGAACATCTTGACCCTACATACCAAGTGATCTTTGTACTAATACTCTGTAACTGATCCTGCTTTTGCCACTTTTTCAACGATTGTGAAGAACTTGAAGGCCTAAGCATTATTACACTTTAGCATATTTCCAACAAGAAGAGCTTTGTTTGGTCTTTGGTCAGTTGGTGGATTTTCAATCAAACTTGTACTTAATTGACATCTAGTCTTAATTTATTTCGGTACCTTCCAATGTTTGGGCATAAGGTAACTTCACCAAAAATACAATAAATTGCACCCATATTACTAATTTGTGAAGTTGGATTTTGAAAATAAACGAATAGCCATTCCTTATACGTGTTATATAATTTTCAATTGACCAGCTCTATTCATACGATCTGGGGGCACATGGATGCCTCATAACGGAGTTCAGGCTATTTATATGATGGCTGCAGCTTGATCACGGGCACTTATACTAATGTCGTCTATTTCACATTTTCTTGAATTAATAACAATCATTATCCATCTTTGTGTTAGCTGACAGTGTGTCGAGTAGGATATATTGACCATAATTTGAGTGAGCCATGCTAAGTTGAGTCGATACTGTGATGCTTCAATTATTATCTCATCAAGAAACAAAGTAACCGTGCAAAAACTTTTCATTTGTTCTCTGCAGTACATATTCTTACTATAGCTACTATGCTTAACAGGAATTAAAGTAGAAGGAATTCTACGGCAGTCTGCAGATGTTGAGGAAGTGGATCGAAGAGTTCGGGAATATGAACAAGGTCTTTCCATTGTTTTGCTTTATTAGAGTTAATGTGCTTGACGACATTATTTCTTTTCTTGCTGCTTGCTATGACTACCTCAGATATTTGAGTCTATATGCTTGCATTTTTTTAATGTTTTATTTTTTTAAGCAACCAATTTGATAAAATTATGAAATGGAAGTTCCATCAGTACGAGATGGCTGTATATCAGATACGAAGGACATGTTTCCACTCTCCAGTTATTAAAGCATGTATATGGAATCACTGTGATTCTTGCCCTGCCTCCAGATATATAATTACTTGTGCACGGTTGCCCAAATAATTACCATTCTCAGTGTTATCATAGTTGGCGAGAAAGATGAAACTAGAAAGATTGTGACTTTTCAATAATGAAAACATATATCAAAGACCCAGTCGGCTGTTATTTTGTTTGCTGACTCTTTCATTCTTGTGTATCTCCTCTCTTTCCAAATTGAATGGCAAACTTCAAAAACACTACATGGCATGACCAATTTGGAAGTTACTTGATTCCAGGCAAGACTGAATTTGATCCCGACGAGGATGCTCATGTTATTGGCGACTGTGTCAAGGTATGATTTCCGTCTGAGTACAGAGTTCTTCTGTTCTGATTTAATTTAACCAGTAATTTATGGGAGTTAATTGTCCTTCAGCATGTTCTTCGTGAGCTACCTTCATCACCTGTTCCTGCATCCTGCTGCACTGCCTTGTTGGAAGCCTACAGTAAGTTTCTGTTGCATTGCTTACTCAATCTGTCTTTGCCAAAGTTCCAATATGCTGTGTTTGTTTATCTTGGGTGCCCAAATAATTACATTGTATATTTACTGTTGTTCTGAATAATTTTGGTTACTTCATGGCTTTCTTGGAAAGAAATTGATCGGAAGGAAGCTCGGGTGAATGCGATGCACTCTGCAATACACGAAGCATTTCCTGAACCCAATAGACGCCTCTTACAGAGGTATGTAAACACCTGCTTGTGTTTACATGCATGCTCGCGATCAAGCATTTTTACTGATATATGTGGTACTTTATCTCTTCTATTAGAAACGTTAGCTTTATGTTATGTATTTAGGTTCACTTTGTGCTATTGAGCATCAGAAGGTCTTCAAGCAATCAGACATGAGTTCCATTATGTATTTTATCTATCAACAAATCCATTTGTGATCTCATTTGCTGCTTGTTCATTGATTGTAGAATTCTTAAGATGATGCATACAATTTCTTCTCATGCTTCTGAGAACCGGATGACTCCATCAGCTGTTGCTGCTTGTATGGCTCCGTTGCTGTTGCGCCCGCTTTTAGCTGGTGAATGTGAGTTAGAAGATGACTATGATGTCAATGGAGATAATTCTGCTCAGCTTCTTGCTGCTGCCAATGCTGCTAATAATGCCCAAGCAATTATTACAACACTTCTGGAGGAGTATGAGAATATTTTTGATGTAAGTTGGTCCTTGTTGTCAGTTTCTAAATTGCTAGTTCCCATTTCTCTAAACAACGTGGTAAACTATTCCATGACATTATTTCCATCCATCCCATCCTCTCATTCTTCTGTCGTTGCTGAGTCGTTATACCTCCATATGTGTTCTACTTTCTGATTAATTTATGATTTGTGACTGAAGCCAAAGATGAACGTAGGGTGGTAATTAGCTGCTAAATTGTAGGAAATGATATAACACAATATGTTGGATGTAGTTAGCTACGTATTTCTTGAAAATTCCAACATGTGGCACTTCAGATGAATCATATTCATTCATAGTCTACAAATCTGTTCTAAAGCCGAATGGGCTCGGTGAAGTCCCTCTGCAAGATAGTAGATGATACTTATGCAAGAATTTGTTCACCACTACAATTGTACTTGACTAAAAGTAAATTTGAAACTGCAAAATGTTAGATGTTAGGCATCTTTGTTCCTGTGCTGTATGTTGCTGCATACAGCTCTTTGGTGTTTGTTTTTGTTGGTCCACTAGTACTGATTTTGCGTGCACTGCTTTACATATATTATGTAAATCACTGTCATGCATCTTCCTTTCTAGATGTTTTTTGGATGTGCTTTGCTAATTACTATGGTTCCCTTTCAGGATGATAGTCTGCATAGATGCTCTATGTCTGCGGATTCTCAAACTGACAACAGTCGAAGTGAAGATACAAGTGACGATGAAAATCCTGACATAAAAGTCAATGGTTATCATGATGCTCAAAACGAAGTCGACCCTGAAACAGATTTTGATTGCGATCGCAGGCACAGTGGGAAGTTGAGTGAAAGCAGTGGTGCTGCCGCTAGCGATCTTTATGACTATAAGGTTCTCTCTGCCACACTCTCTCCCTTAATGTGTCCGTACATTCTTAATGACTTCGAAACTGAGTTGTTTGCTGTTATTTTATGGCCTTTTAGTTTTTAAATTCTTTTCCCAATTAACATAAGAGGTTCTGATCAATTAACAAGGGGTGAAATCTAAAACATATTAGTGGAACACATTCACCTGCTATTAATACTGTTGGTCTAATGCTGTAAAAAATTGTAATGCTATGGGTCAATATTAACAACAAAAATTATCATAAGAATAAGGACAATAATAACAATGCTAGCGCTGGTGTGAAAAGAAACATAAAAACGCTTGCATGGGGAGATTGTAGCTTTGCTTGTATCTGCTAGGGTTATTGATACTGGATTTGCATATATAAAGAGGCTATCGTTGATTCTTGTTCCCTAGTTTCTAATTGTATGAGTTGTAATTAGAGATACTTTTCTGAGGCAGCATAAGCAAGAGAGTTTTATTAGAAATTGTCTGGCAATTCATGATGATCTGATCTCTTCATTTTTCCATTTCTTGAAAAACTGTGAAAGTTTCATGCAATTAATGGACAATGTCAGAGTTAGAATTTAGAATCATAGAGACTTCCAAACCTGAAATAATGTTTGTGGTTGGGTTCTTGGAATATGTGTGGAATCTACTCAATCTCATTCCTTTGAGGTCATCTTGCAACAAAGGTAGACTTGTTAATATGTCAATTTAGACAAACAGATCAGTGACAATTACTTGTACCAGAAAGATGGCTGGTTCATTCAACATCTTTCCATAAATTTGAGCGTTCCCTTTTGCATTCTACTTTGCTTTAGCTTTATCATTTATAATGAGTGTTTCATTTGCCAACACCAGGCCATCGGGAATGATGATTCAGACGATGGATCTCCTACGCAAAGTCGTTCTACTGGAACAAAATTAAATCCAGTATTGGACGCTAGAGCTCGTAGTGATTCTGATATTTCAGTTAATGAGCGACTAGATCAACTGAAGGCACGTGAAAACACGACAGATGCTTCTGGGGAAATACTTGGTAATGAGTCTCAGCGATCTATGGGAGAAATTTTGTCATCTATGGATCAAGAACTGCATCAATCTGTTTCTGGACCTGAATTATTGGCTGAGAAGCCAATGCCAAAACTTATGAATTCCAACACCAATAGTGCCAAGAAGTCAACGTTTTGGGGAAAGAAAAATGTGAGCTTTTCTTTCCTTTTGTTATGATGATGATTGGGATTCCTATATCAATGTATGGCTTTTCCTTGAAGCCACCAGGATGCACATATTGCACACTTACTCAAAATGTGGATAATGAACTTCAGATATAACATGTTAACCTGATTATACGGTTAAATATAATATTGTATTCCAATGAAAGTTCTAAATCTTTCATAGACGAACACCTTCTGCTAGGGTATTTACCCCGTCCCAGTGGCAAGGAAGCGGGATGTTGCTGACTGTGTGATTTGACGTGTGATGTACTCAGTGATTCCGCATAACATTATTTATCTTTTTTTATATATATATTTTTTTTTATTTTGCAGGCAAGGAAAACTTCATCAGCAGAATCTATTGATTCTTCTGAAGAGGAAGAGTAAGATATGATTCTCCAATACTTTTGTTTGCTTTGTCTATGTAAAAGAATCATTTCTTCTGTTAAACCCTTGTGGAGCTTGTAACTGCATAAATTTCTATCTAAAAGAATGTCGTGTTCTGCTAACCCTTATGGAACTTATAGCTATGCAAATTTCCAAAGAATCTGATATGCTTTACATGAGAATATTTCATATTTCAAAATTGCGTTGCTTTCTAGTTCAAAAGTTTGTCTTCTTCTTCTTGTTTTTTTCCCTCCCCTTCTCTTGACTTTACACTTGATCTCTGTTTATATGGTTGAAAAACTGTATCTATAGTGTGAATTGTGGGAGGCATGAGTGGGCTGTGGATGAAAATGGATTCTGCCATAGTCAATTTATTAAATGGGTGTAAATGCGTGGGTGACAAATGGATGCAACACTTATCCATTAATCTATTTGTAACTAGAACCATTTGCCATCTCTTTCTCTCCCTCCCTCTCTCTCTCTCTCACTCTCTCAGAGTAGCATTATGCTCATTTTGCACTCATGCATAGAATTGGACGCTGAGCTTGGTGTGACCCAGACCAATGACCCTGGCTTGCTATCATGTTTTGACATTGAAAATTTTAATGATTTTTATGTTCTGCAACACCCTTTTTATGGAGACTTACACTCTTATTTTATTTATTTATTTATTTATTTATTATTATTATTATTATTAATTTTTTTTTATGTCTTTGTAAGATCCGTACGGTAACATATCTGTTTAATGAGCATCTAACCTCTATTGATGAACAAGATTTTGGTTTACTCCTCTATTTTATCTACATTACACCTGGAATACTCCTCAGTCAATGACTATCGGTCAATATCCGCGTTACCTCAGGAATAGTCCTTAATCAATGACTATTGATCAATTGATATTTGATACTTGCTTCCCTTGCCCGATGTGAATCGTGTCTCTTGGTATTTTCTTGTTCTATTGAAGTTCAATGGTTTCATTCACAGGCTTGCCATCCAGAGATTGGAGATTGCTAAGAATGATTTGCGCCACAGGATTGCAAAAGAGGTGTTTATTGACTTTTAGGGAGGTTCAGAGTGTCATGGTATATATTATGTTACTGGATGGCTTTTGATAACAGGATTTCACTTGTCATCTATCCTAGGCAAGGGGAAATGCAATTTTGCAAGCTAGCTTGGAGAGAAGGAAGCAAGCTTTGCACGAGCGGCGCTTGGCACTTGAACAAGATGTAAGTGTTTGTTCTTTAGCCTTAAGTAACATGAATTTTTTTTCTTTTCTATTCTTTTCTATCCAAAATTGAGTATTGAAAAACAACCAAGGCCTCTAGAGGTTGTTTTTGCTCATTCTCCCCATTTCATTCTTGCAAATGGTCTTTAATATGCTGTCAATACGGTAGTAAAAATCAACGGTTAAAGCAATGTGATATTGCATAATCTTTGCTGTGGATGACCATCTTGGTAGGGTTCTTTTGAATTTTACATTATGTATCTTTTGACACGCTATTTATTTGAGAAAGTTTGGTGTATAATTCATGTTCTTTCTATGAGCAGACTGACTTTGTATTTTCTTTTGTTTTTTTTTCCCCTTTTATAGGTAGCAAGACTGCAAGAACAGTTGCAAGCTGAGAGAGATTTAAGAGCTGCTCTGGAAGTTGGCTTGAGCATGTCATCTGGACAATTTTCTGGCTCTCGTGGCATGGATTCTAAGGTCTCTTTTAATTCTTCTATTTCTTTAATCAATCTTATATTGTTGTAGATGCTGAAAATTTTCATTTACTACAAAGACAAGGGCTGAGCTTGAGGAGATAGCTCTCGCTGAGGCAGACGTTGCCAGATTGAAGCAGAAAGTTGCTGAACTTCACCATCAGCTAAACCAGCAACGACAGCATCACTATGGTTCTCTGTCTGATGCAAGTGACCGATATCAACTTGCTGCTAGTCAAAGTTCACAGCAGTTAGTCAAATACCTTCGCTTCTTGTCCTCATAGGATTTTCCATTCTGATGTAGAATTATACAATGCAAAACATCCATGAGTTAATGCCCAAAAGATAAAAAGAATTTGCTTATATGAAGGATCATCTGCATCATAGAACATGATCTGCTTATACCTCGAAACCCTTGTCAATTTCTTGTAGTTCAGCACTCATTACTGATTACTTTGACTAAGCGAAAACTTCTTCGCACTCTCGTGACTGATTCAACCCACATTTTTGTATGGTGTTGAGAGGGACCTGTAGCGCTTATTGATAAATTCACATACTGCTTAATTTAGAGTTTCTTTTTTCTTGCAACATAATTTGTGGATCTGTATTATGTGGAATTTCTTTTTTCTTATTTTGAGGGGACCTTTAATGTTGATGCTTTTTCATTGTTTCTTGTTTCAATGAAACTTCCATTAGCATCAAATGCTATCATAGTTTCAGCCAAATCTTCTCGTATATTGTGTTTAGTTTTGTGTCTTGCCTTTGAGCCATTTTTGTGAAGTAACCACTTGTGCTGCATGGTTTTTGCATACAGAGAATTTGACAATTCTTTTCTTGGTTTTTAGTGGCATTTGGGCTGGGCTAGCATTCAAGAAAATGAAAGGGAATCAGATGGATATCTTGATATGTAGTCAAAATAAAGTTGCAATTCAGAAACGAACATTGAACATATAGTGGATTATGTACAATTTTACTGAAGTAGAATTCTACATGCAGGAAATATTTCCAGCAAGATTTTGATACTACACTTGCTGTTTGCAACAATGAAAGAAGACAAAGGACAGAGGTGATTGCTTTTCTTTTGTTTCGATTATGTTATATTAGTTGAATATCTCACATTCTTTTCAATTTTGGCCGATTTCTCTCTATCTTTGTTGAAGTTTCCCTTTAGCATGCTTACTGTACTTGCCAACCCCTTTCCGATTATCTGTTTATCAATTTAGTCTCAAATTCCATTTACTTCACATTCCTGTTCTAATGCATAATGCTTCAGGAGTTGTTAGGGACAGAAATGAGAAATATCAAAGGACAAACATTGACATCTGGCAGCAGTAGCAGGATGCCTTCTCGAAAGCAGTTCATCGAATCAACTAGCTTGAGCGACTCTAAAAGCACTGAGGCATCCACAAGTTTATCCATGGACGATCTTGGCGCCATTGATTCTGCTACATCTTTACCTTCTACTTCGCAGGCAGCTGAGGTAAGGTTAAATTATATTTGCCAGTTTTTTCGCCTGTCTGTAAGCAAAAGTTTAGAGCGGGGAGTCTATGAGAATGCATGCTTTGTGCTTGATTCTAAAATTGAATTCATTACTAGTTAGCATATATTGTGAGGGTATATGATCTGCTAGTTTTGGCATGTGACATGACATCGCGTTTTGAGGGATGAAGAAATTGCTGTTTCCATTCAATTTGACATAGACAAATTTCACTCAAGTGTCATCTAAAAGCCTTTCCTACCATAATCTTTCTTTCTATTCATGTGCACTGCATTGTGAACCTCATTTGGAAACGGTTGAGTTTTTTCGGGAACTTATATTTTCTTTTACTAAATTTAATATTGAATTTAGAGGCATTCGGAAATATTATTGAAAAGTGCTTTTGGTGTGTTTGGTAAAGTGAATTTTACTGTTGCTCGAAAAATTTTTAAAACTAAAACCCACTAGAATCTAAGCTAGTTCTATTTTTGCTCAGAAAAATTTGAGCTCAAACCCATTCAAATCTGTAAACACCTTGTGAAGTGTTTTGAGATTCTACTTCACCTTTTCCATGAACATCAGCAGTGAGATAAAAATACTATATTTTACTTATTCGATGAAACGTGAGAATACTATCTTTGGGTCCAACATAGTAAAATTCAAGATATTAAATTTCTGAAAAATCACTTATTTCTGCTAACTCCCAATATTAGATTTGTCATTCGTAACTTTTCTCAACAAAAATCACTTCATGCCATAGTAGAAGCAGTATCAAACACCCTCTTAATAGTCTATTGATTTTCCTGACTGCCCATGTTTTGTTGATACTTTACAAAGAACATGCAACATTGAAGTCCGTCGTTTTTATTCAACAATCATTGTATTTGACCACAGGTGATGGACTATTCTCGACATCCATCAGCAGCATCCTCCACTCTGGTAGAGTTGACAACCCGTCTCGACTTTTTCAAGGAAAGGAGGTCTCAGTTAATGGAACAACTCCACAACCTGGATTTAAACTATGGATCAACACCTCAAGATTTTGTGTATAAACCTTCATCTCCTCCATGGAACTAACCATTGGTGCTTCTCATGTATATTCTATGCAGAATAGTATATATAGATCTATTTCACATTTGCCATTTGCTTGGGAGCGATCTTCCCTTAAAGCTCTTCTTGTTTTGTTTTGGTTGATGTTTTGGAGTACATGGGATTATGGACTATGTAATTAGTGTCTAGTTTGTGGAATTCATGTTAGCATAAAAGATTTTTCAGCACAAAATGCCACTTGAGGATTAATAAAACTTATCTTGTGATTTGTATGGAAAATGGTGGATTATGAGTTGTTTAAGTGATATTAAGGCATGTTTTAGCCTGTAATTTGTTGAGTTTTGCTTATGGATATTATGCCCAAATTGCAATGTATTTGTTCCTTAATTTATGTCGTCACGATTAAGAGGTTGTTTAAGTGAGCTCGGAGATTTTTGAAAAATGTTCAGAGCTTAAGATATTGAATAGTGTTTTCAGAACCAGGTTGGAGATAAAATGAGCGACCCACTGGCTACGAGTCCAACCCATATTATGTCAAAAATATGTAAAAGGAATTATTACCTCAACATCCCTTGAGGTTTGGATAATATAATTTACTAGTACACTATTTATAGTTCAGCATGACGCATAATTATAATGACATCTCTTGAGCTTATGTATAATTGCAATTACATTCCTTGAGTTTATGTATAATTATAATTATATCTCTCTATTTAGAAGGTCTGTTTGTAATGTTTCAAAATTTTCAGAAGATGTAATTGAAATTATCCATGAATTGAGGTAACGTTAGAGGGTGCAAAAGTAATTATCCAAGTTTTAGGAGTTGTCTTGGCATTTATGTCAAACATCAAGGGGTGTTGAGGTAAATTATCTCTTTATAATACAGATATAATATGTATTACTACAAAGAGTATAAAACATTCATAATAATAAGAATAAAAATGTTTACCATTTACAGCAATACTTTACGCCCAAACTCTATTCCATCAAAATACTCATGATATTAATTGCAAGAGTAAATAAAAAACATAAAAAGAAAAAAATTAAAAATAACCCTTATGATATCATAAATATATTTAATATAAATACAATATATATTAGTAGATAGAATATAAAAAATTCATAATAATAAGAATAGAATTTTTAACAATTTATAGCAATTTTTTTAATTTTCCTAATGATATTCCATCTAAATACTCAAATATTAATTACAATAACAAATAAAAAAGAAAAAATAAAAAACTGATTCAACCAACAAATTGATTTCCCCAACTTTCCTATTTTGACCGCTAACAAGCCAACTATTTTTATTTATGGGTAAATTTGGCAAAATAATTTTTTAACCTTCATGTATGTTTTAGGTGATATCTGCAACTAATTTTGAGAAAATTTATTTGATCACGAGACACTGAAAGCTCTTTTTAAGCATTTAAGGTTGCTTATGAGATATTTTAAGTTATTCCTTATAAAAGTACCTTATTATTATTCCAAACGCAACACTATTCGTTGGCCTATAATGAATCATTTAATGATTTCCGAACACCATGTATTTTGGTTCTAATATGTTCTTTTCTAAACTTTTAGTAATAATAAGTGACTATGTATTTATTTAACTTGTTGTAAAGCATCAGTGTACTCAATATATAAAATTTTCATAGTATCTAATAATAATATTAACAACTTCCCTCAACTTTTTTCTCCACTGAATTAATGGCGGAAAGTGATACCGTAACAAGTATCGAGGGGAATTATCCCCAAAAATTTCACTTTTTATTTACCAAAAGGAGAAAAATTGGAACTACAGCAATCTGAAAGAAAAAACCCACACTGTTCCATATGAAATGAACAAGAGGATATGAAACTAGAACAGTTTATTGAAACAAATTTACAGTACTCGGGCAAGAGCAGCTTAATCTTAGTAGGCAATACAAAAGATAGGTATAAATCCCACATCTTAGTATCAGTTGTTCCACAGAAATTAGGTAGAGGATTGCATCCCCTGCTCTACTATCCTTATTCCAAAGAGATTATGTACAAGATTGTGAAGCTTTCTCCACTAAAATCCCCACCTCAACAAATGCTACTGATGCTTTGCTGCAGCAGCCCTTTTTGCACTTCGGCCAACTGTTGATTTTCCTGTAGTATCTTTCTTTTTAAGCTGACGAGATGGACCAGTGCCTGAATCTGGGTGATAAACGGGCCTTCAAGAGACTGCTCTCATAAAAGGATGCGAGCATGCCAAGAACCATTGTCAAAACGAAGGGGAATTCTTTGATCACTTCCAAACCAAGAAAATGCCCATCGCAAGATGCAGGTCACACTGGAAAAGAAAAGAAAACAGAACCAATTACAACAATAACGACATGTCGTCTTGTTGGCAAGAGACAATTCAGGGTATGCTATCTTTTTGAACCAAGAATCTGCTAAGCTGATCTATAGAAACATTAAAGCTCAATAATTTACTAATAATTTTGTATTTACAAACTTGAGTTTCCACATTCCTCCATGTACGAATTACCCATTAAGAGACATAAACTAATCCCAGTAGAGTCAAAAATCACTAGCTAGAGTTGGATATTATATTAAGCATATGAAGAATAGTACTAGTAAATTAATAGAGATTCAGACAAACCAGAAGGCATGCTCGCAACCGTTTATGAGTGCAATTTCCTGAAGCACGATCTTGTTCAAACATGTGGCGGCAAAACCATGATGACTGTTGCTGTTAGTGCTGCTAGTCCCTCAGCCGCTGTAATGTACAAGTCACCTTAGTTTTATCCTGAAACCCAAAGATTCAACTCAGTCCATTTTCAACAAATTTCTTTTTTATCATTCTTTGATAATGGCATCAAGAAATCCAAAGATTTTGGGTTGGAAGAAAACTAATTAAATTCTTATTCATTTTCTCCACATTCAAAAACTGAAAAAGGAAAAAAAAAATCTAGGATGCCAACGCAGAACCCACCATATCAAATCACCTAAACCTCCATTCCCCCGTGAAATAAATTAAAGATTAAATCCACACGAAATAAATTAACAATTACCATCCCAAATACATTTTCTTTAATTCCTTTGAACATCAATCAAGAAAGACATAATAACAAGGAAACATAGGTAAACAATTCGACCCTGATCCTGAATGGCGACATCTTGAACGCCGTCGACCAGTTCCGAACCAAAATTTCAAGTGCGGCAGCGATCTTGGTCTGTTGTATACGGGCCAAAAAAGAAGGAAAAAAAAAAAGACCCAAATGTGAAAATCTTTAATACAGATACCTATTGATGAATCTACAGATCAAAGAACAAATGGAATACTATAAAGGGAAAAAGATGAATTGAAAGATTCGAAAGAATGATTCTGATTCGATAAAGAAAGGGGGCGAGGAGAGGGGAATTGTACAGCAAGAGAGGAAACTTACAAACGAAGGGGAATCTTACGGCGGAAGAGGAGACTAACAGCATATGCAATGGAATTGACATTTGCACTGTAAAATTCTCTCTGCAAACACTCGATCACCTTGAAAAAGAAAAAGAATGTTTGAATGTATTATCGGAGTATTTCATACTAATCATAAAGCCCGGCATTGGGCTTCAAAATGCTACAAGCCAGCGATCATATTTTTGGTCCTAACTCTAAGAATGAAGTCCAGGATTAAGGCCTACCCAAGACCATGTGGCCCATAAGAAAATGTAAAAGTCTAGAATTGTGATTTTATTGATTTTCTCTAACTAAATAATACAACAAAAGAACAAAGACAAAAAAACCAAACCACTTATCTAACAACTATAGGTTGAGGATAGTAAGTTTACCCTTTTTCCTTTTGAAAATTAAAAAACATTCGTTACGCTCCTATGAGTTCAACTAACGAAAAATCTGTGTTTTTATTACAAATAGATCTTCTAAATAGTGAACCTACTGATAAAATTTCAATCAGTGCATCAGATTTTTAGGAAGTTGTGATTATAATTTTACACAAATTTTGCAGAGTTTTTCACAAACTGAGTTAATGACAAGTACTAATTTATAAACAACCGATTTGAATACATTAATGCAACTAAAGAAAATCCAATTAATAGTTTTAAGGTTTTATTCGTTTCTTGGTACTGATTGATTCTAACAAATAGTCTCCTGAAATATAATGATTTTTCCCCAAGCAAAGATAGCATCCCAGTTGATCAGGATAACGAGCTATAACTGACTAGAAACCTTTTTATTTTGAGCTTGTGAATAATGTTTCCATTGTAGCGTTCAAACGGATGCTCTTATGTATACTTTTTAGTAATTTAGTGTGATATTTCTCCTTGCAACATAAGAGCATCACTCAAACCAATCAATTAACAAAGTAAAAAACAATCATTAGAAGAGAATTATTTGAATGGCTAGCGATCAGTTCGAATAAAATAGCGTAAAATAAAGAAACTCATTGCGACACCTGTACGCCAACCCAACCCAACTCAATTGTGGGTTTTGGATGGAACCCACAAAGATAGTGATCCTCCCCTTTCGCAGGTTCCTACCCCTTGGGTGCAAACTCAAATTCCACACCTACACATGCATAACTTAATATGATTCGATTCTTATTTTCGATACTTACATTTCGATCATTCAATCATTCCTCCTTTATTAATGTCTTTATTAACCCACCAACTTTAGCTTCAATTTTCTCATCATCACTAAATGAATTCTGATAAACGCAAACTCCCGAAACATCTCCCAAATGAAAACTTCACATCAACAATAATATTTAACAAGTTCAATATGTCACCTCCACTTAATTATTGAGCCAAAGTTATCGATACAACGGGCATCCAAAACCAAAAAAATTCTCACATTCCAATTCATACTTATAATATATATCATAAAGTCAAAAAGGATCATTCATGACCAAGAAAAATGATAATCTTCAACACCAAAAATAAAATAAAATAAAACAAAATTTCGAGAATGTGGGGGTAATAATTAATTGGATACCACAAAAAGTCATTGATTTAACATGGGGATAAGGCATGAGTGAGAACAGCATGCAAAGTTTCCGGAAAACAAAACCCCCAAAACTGGCTTTTCTTTATTTATTGAGAAGTTTTAAAACTCCACTACTCACCGACGCATAATATAAAATCATGGCAGACATTGAAAACCAGCACTTTTCACTGCCTACTCAGGATGAAAATACACACACAAACACACACTATGGAAAAGTTAAAAGGAGAGCAGCTAGCAATAGATATTGGGAACTGAGTTAAATTTAACGGTATCCCTGTTAAACACGTCTTTTGGTGGTTTTTGGCCACAATTTTTAACATATATTTCATCTTATATTTTATTACGTGTGTGTAACATATATTTTCATATAAAAATATATTGTTGTGAACGCAATAAATTTGATATATATATATATACATATGTGAAATAAAATACAACATGAAACACGAATTCGAATGAATAATTCAAATAGTTAGAACTTCAAGGGTGTCGAGGTGAAGTTATTTTAAGTATCTTATGAATTCCTGCATTTTATAAAAATTTCTGATGGTCAGTTTTGTTATTTAATAAAAATTTCTGATGGTCAATTTTGTTCTAAAATAAAGTAACTGAAATGTTAAACATAAAATAGACAAGAATTTATAGAATATTAACTACAACATTCCCGTTATTAAGATGATTAATATTAAAGCAACAAACTAAGGTGTAAGAAGTAAGTTGCTATGAACTCCTTGTATTTTATTTAAAGAACTTATAAAATACCGAAATTTCATTTACAAAATTTAAACACACTTATAAATATCATTTGAACTCCAAAATAAATATCTTATAAGATGTCTTTAAAACTTCATAAATCACCAATACAATGATGAGTGGCTAGTTTGAAAAGGGTTATTTTTCAATAAACACGCAAACTAACAATCGACACAAATATTTACAAAATTTAACCATAACACGCTTACATAAACAAACTAACGAGAATTTCACTATCGTAGAAAATAAAATACGGCAAAAAGAAAATTCCAAATTATCGTACTAACCCTAAACCCTAGACCATAAACGGTACCATATCGATACCAGATTAATTGAATATGGGCTAAGAATATCACTTTAAAATCATGAAAGATGCATAGAGGTATACAACACAGGTGAAACCAAAAACATCTATAGAAATACAGGTAATATTAACAGTGCACGTATTTAATTCAATTAAGATCCATAAATCTCCACCAATATGCATACCAGTTGGCTCAGTCCACTAATTAAGATCCACATAAAAACACAACTACTTAGTAGTAAATCCAAGTAATTAATAACCAGACAAGAAAGGAACTGAAACATTAAATTACTTCTAAGAATTACCATTAGCTAGGTTAAATTAACTACGGATAATTACCTCAACAATCTCTAAGCCTGGATCTATCATGTGATTTAAAAAATTACAATAATCCCTATTGTTAGTTCATCCAGCAGGAAAAAAAAAATTAATGGAACATGCGTAATATTACAACAAAACCTGAAATATAACATAACTGAAACATTACGAGTAAAGTTTGTAATAATCTAACATAATTTTTCAGGGGATCTAATTATAAAAATACACAGGCTCTAACTGTATAATTTCTCTAACCAAATGAAGTATTTCTATACTTGGACCTATTCCCAAGAAGCGTTAAGGTATGAGCGCTCCCAAGGGTCGACCAATTACACTTAACTATGTGTTCATGAAATTCAGAGATCAATGCCTAGCAAACGTAGAAAGTACTCAACGTGAGTCGTTCGACAAAGTTGAACTTATAACCAGATTACACGAGATATAATGCAATATACAGCTTACAAACAACACCAAGACCACTTCATATTGTGAAGAGGGATTTCAAGACTATGCCGAATCATAGTTCGATGCAACATACTAAAGAAAAAGCTCTCCTATAATTAGCTAGAGTCATATACAACAAAACAACCTTTTTCCCTACAAAAGCTGAATCCCAACATTCAAATCATCTCTACATGTGCTAAAGGATGTAAGGGATTGCACCAAGTCCCACATGTCACATGAAACATGATATATACTCTAGAATTCGGACATGTGACCTTAGAACATAAATATGCAAGTTGATGTCTAAAGACAAGAACACGTTTCATATTTTATGCCGAAAGATGATTAAAGATGCAAGATTCAGACGGCATGATCGTTTTCAAAATGAAAATTATGCACATAAAGCGACTTACCCGTGAGTGCTTCCAAATCGGATGACATTAGAAACCAAGACCGCAATATCAAATTATTAGACACACAAAAAGCAGACAGCACATGTCGAGTAAACGGCGCAAAGATGATTACAAGAATAAGAAATTAATATAAGGTTAGCAAATGGACATATAAAAATACTGATTAATCCACAGAAGTCAGCAGATGCTGCCTAATTCTCGCACATAATCTTCCATCTTTACGCGTTAAATAAACACCGGCCGGAAGTACTTTTGTCCTGTATAACATAAAGCGAAGGAACTACAAAAATATTTAAAAGACTGGATACCATAGAACGATGGAAAAGAAATGAGTTAAGTATCAGAATCAGCGGTCTTTTCACACAAATTTGAATATAAAAAATGATTTAAAACCAACTAGGGTCAAATAATGGACTTCAACCCGAAAAAGAAAACGGAGAGAAAAAAAAAAAAAAAAAAAAGAAAGAATAAGTGAGGCTTGAATGTCATTACAATGCAATCAAGAAGTAGCACTAAAGAGAGCCGAAAGTTAAACCCATTCATTGCTCATATATGCTTCTTCACCAACATATATATGATGGTGACATTCCAACAACTTAAGTCTAAAGTAGTAAGACAATAATTGTGACACGTTTAGGTTCCCGTATATAGCTATATGGCCATTATTCACACGCTAATAAAGTAATAAAGCCACATAAGATAATGGAATCACATATTAAAAATATAAAGGAGCATTTGATCAAACAATATATACAAGAAAACACCTGTAGAGTACTTGAAAATTTGTGATAAATATGATTCCATCAAGGATAGACGTGTGATAGATTTGTAACAAAATAAGATATGAAGACGTGATAATTTTCCATAACAATTTTCAATCTTTGAAGGACATTTCATCACCAAAGTGATTCCTCTTGCGGACTTCAATTCCTGTCCGTCATAAACTAATCAATGAGAAAGCATAGAACAAAGAATTTGTGGCAAAATAAAATCCATCACAGAATCATTCTTAAATCTGTAAAGAATTTTTCTGTTATAAACGACAGATTGTTTTCTTGTAGTGAAAGAAAGTGAACGAGCGGTACAAAAAGTGACTCTATCGGAGATTACCGAAGATCATTACAAGTCAATAGGGAGACACGTTATACATGATAGGATAGGATAAGATTCATAGTATGATTAGCAAATACTATAGTAGAGTAATAATATTTTACATACACCAATGTCATAAAAATTTTCCAGAAGTGAACTTATTAAGCACATTTGCTCTCACATTTTACTAGCAAATGTGTTTCATACAACATACATATGGACAATATACCTAAACTGATTATCCTTACTGTAAGAAAAAAGAACTTATCTTTTTTTACCGCAAATGGCGATGATACTCTTCCAGGCATTTAGGGTGAGCAGAAACTAAAAGTCAATAAAAGGGTTAAAAATGAAAAAAGTCTGGAAGAAGAATTATCAAGATCCTATTACCAACACTGGTAAAAGATAGTAATTTAGATTAAATGTCATTTCATCACGGTACTTCCAAACCCTGTAAGAAAATCAAATCAGTTTATGGGGTTACCATAACTCGTTCCTCCAAGCAACCCGCCGCCCGATGCGGCACCGTATATATCATCAAGAACTGGCGGTGAAGATGATGACCCATTTCTTCCGCCACCATCACCGGCGGTGGCGCCGCCTCCTCCTCCTCCCAAATGTAGTTCGGATATATTTGGAAGCCCTTCTCTTCCTTCTACCCCTTGATCATAAAGAAAACCTTTGAAAACATGACCACCTATTCTTACAACTGCTTGATATGCATACTCATCTTCTCCATCATCTAGTGCAGTTACTCTCACACATTTGAACACTGCTGGAGCACGCACTTGGCCTGGTAATGAATCTTTAAGACTTGCATCTAAAGAAATTAAATTTGGGTTATGGTCTTTATATGTAACATAAAATATAGTACTCATCAAACTATGTCTTAACGCTACAAAGAAAATCGCGACACATTGAAAATCATCATAACAACTGTGTTATTATGACGATACCTAATTTCTGTGACTTCTAATTTCGGTCACTGAAAAAGTCGTGATAATAACCTGTTTTATATTTTGAAAAAAAAATATGAAGATTTTTTACTTTGCCGCTAACTTTTATTGCAGCGTGAAGATTGTACCTTGATGGCTAGAACCAGTGTCGAAGCTTCTTGGAGGGGTGGTATTAGAAGTTGAAGTATGCGAAGTAGTTTGAGATGTACCGGCGAGTCTGGGTTTTTTGGTACCAGAGGTAGACTGTGAAGAGCCGGCAGCAGCGGCAGTGGAGCTCATGAGCTGCCGCTCGCGGCGACGGGCAGCCGGAACCCAAGTGCTTTTTACGTGGGTAGCACAATCATAGCCTCTACTCTTACAACAAGTTCTACATCTCCTGTAAGAACAGTCTTTCTTGGCTTGGTTTCCACAATCTTGACAAGTTGTAGCTCCCATGGAGGAAGACCCTCCAATTCCGCCGCTACTACTGGCTCCACTACCACTTTGAAGAAGATTCGTGTGTTCAAGAATCATGGGTTTCTTCAGACTGTAAGAATTCTGTCCCTGCTGTTGATGTTGCCACAGCTGCATCCCACCCCCGCCGCCGCTGCCGCGGTGGCGGGGCATCAAATCTTCATCCGCCGCGCCGCCGCCGCCGGGGATGTTACTCTGCGGGGCGAGACAAGGGGTGGCTGTGAGGAGAGGGATCACATTAACACCGACGCCAACGCCGATGGCGTTAGAAGCATTAAGTGAATGAGGATCGAAGTTGATCGTGGTGGCGGGACCGGCGGCAGCCTCC
>JACFYI010001127.1:384121-401960 GCA_014898755.1 Handroanthus guayacan
AGAGAGAGAGAGGGGTGTAAG
The DNA here is from genome assembly GCA_014898755.1 of Handroanthus guayacan. Classification (NCBI taxonomy): domain Eukaryota; kingdom Viridiplantae; phylum Streptophyta; class Magnoliopsida; order Lamiales; family Bignoniaceae; genus Handroanthus; species Handroanthus guayacan. Next base: position 384,143 of record JACFYI010001127.1, read on the forward strand.
AAAGAGAAAGGAAGAGGTTGTAATAAAAATAGCAATAACTGCGTCTTCTTCTTTCTGGACAGCTTCTACTCCATATATTACTGCTACTTACTGCTGCTGTCCCTTTGGCTTTTTTGATGAAAAAAGTTCTTCTGCTAGAGGGACTAATGAGTACTCACAGCAGAACAGCAGATCAAAGAGAGAGAAATTTAGAGAGGAAGAGAGTCCCCTACACACACATTAACAAACACTTAATTTTTTGAGTATTTTGTGCATCAAAAATTCTATGATAAGGTATGGTATGATACTCTCTCTTCTCTCTTCTTTCTACTCTCTCACGAAGAAAGTGAAAAATGAGGTGGGTTTGGCTCAACCTCACGCATAGATTATGGTTAGTGATTATTGGAGAGAGAATACAGGAAAGCAAAAGTGTGTGTGTTAAAGATGGGGACTTTGGTTTTTGTAGGTTTTGTAAGTTTATGAAGCCCTAAAGTCACATGCCAAACTCTTTTCATTCTTTTTTTATTTATTTTTTTTGCCTAATCTTTGTTTGCCAATAGAAAAAGAATTTTGCTCCAAAAGCAATTATCCTGCCTTGCAAAGAGATGGAATAAAAGCCTAAAAAAGGTGACTCCACAACAACAACAACCATCTCTTGCTTCTTGTTCTTTAAAAGTTGAGTCTAGCTATATATATATATATATATGCTTATTATATTCTTTTGCAGTTCTTGCTTTTGTTTGTTTGAAATTTTTGGGTCACATAAAATTTGGTTAATGATGTACAAATATGTTAGGGGCAAAATGGTCATTTATATATAAACAAAAAAGGTGATAATATCATCGGGCAGCATATATGAAATTATGGTCCTGATAATGAACAGCTGGTGATTAAGATCATTCTTGACATTATGAAATATGTTTTAGTAGTCGTTCGTCAAAAGATTAGTTCAATTTTACTATCATTACATTATCATAAAGTTTCAATTTTTAATATCTTGATTGTGGTATTGTGATATGTTTCATTTTCTCCCGATATTTTTTTTACTCTCACATAGCTTAAATTCCCTAACTTCAATTGAAATAAATGATATAATCAAAATTACATAGAGCCCATTTGATACAAATTATTGTGATTTTGCCGTTGGAAATATTACATTAATGTGGCTTTATTGTCTCTCACACGAAGAATGAGAATAGGCATTTTATTAGAAGTACATAGTAGGAGAAAATTGATTGTTATCATTACATAATGAGTCAATAATTACTTTACTAAAGTAAAAAGATAAGAACTTTATGGTCATTTAATTTTACCCCACCCCTTAATTTTGTTATTTAGGATCAAATCAATCTTACTTTAATGAACCTAATTAAGATAATCATTCATATATACATATAATAATCTTCTTAATGACAAGATTTGTTTTATTTTTTTATTTCTTTTGCTAAGTAAGTTGGGAACCAATAGTTAGGTTGTCCAAACCTTGTTACAAATAACATGGACATGCCATCCATATCTTTTTCTTTATTATATAGCCCCACTTGGAAGTTGGAACCTTGATCCTATTCACTTGGCGCACTGTACCTGAATTTGATGTTGGTGTAGTTCCCTTAATCTTTTTAGGAATTTTTCTTAATTTTAATAAATATATGTACATAAATTTTATTCTTTACTCATAAATTATGAATCCAAGATTCCAAAATCTTTAGCCTTACCTTTATTGATACTTATTAAGAATTTTTCTGGTCCATTGTCGAGATCAATTTTGAGTTTCACAATCAAAATTCTTTAGTACTTGTCTGAAAATCTGTGTCTGCAAATGAAGATCTCAAAATTTCAAAACCCTAATTCTCTCAAAACAATGTTCTTTATAGTCATAATTCTAAAAAATAACTTTTAACAGTTAAAAAATATTATAATTCAAGCATGCATCTTTTTCATGGCTTTCATAACTCGGAAAAAAATATGGCTCAAAACTTAATTACGAAGTTAATTTATAATTTAATTCTCACGATAATCATCCAAACAAGCCCTAGATAATCTTTCAATTTGTTGATATTGGCTTGCTAATTACACTTTCTTCTATTCTAAACTAAAATATCTTATTTCTAAAGTATTACTAATTACATGCATGCAATTTTCTTGGTAGTAAGTAATACATTGATTGATGTAATAATAATAATGATGTTACAATATTTTAGTATTTTAATTCTTTTAAGAAAAAAAGAAAAGTTAAGAATAGTGTAATAGTAATATTCCTAATTTGTCCAGTAAAAACACTGAAAACCCAAAACTACCCCTCAAAAGGCACTATTAATAAAAGAAGCAAAAATTTATCTTAAGAAGTCACAATCACACGTTAAATCCAACTGTCTTGTACCACCACCGCCCATGCTCTGCAATGAGTTGACTATTGTGCACACAGAAGAAATTGGGAGTATTTTCAGGCTTTAATTTTATCTCATTATCAGATAAAATAAAATTAAATAAAAGTAAAGAAACAAAAAAGTGAAAATGGAAATTTTAATCCCAATCCCCAGGCCTTGATGCCAGTGTTAATCTGCTGTCTGGTTTCAATCATCGCACCATTATTGTTGCTGCCAAAGGAACACCACTTAAAATGCGTCTTACAAAAAGATTGAATTCCAGTTGTTTCATTTATTACACAATACCCCTTTAGTTACCGCGCCCACTCGAGTTGGATGATAGTAAGTCTTACCTCGTCTCGGAGATAAAAACGAATCGAGTCTATATATTCATGAGTTTGATAAATTGATTTGAAAAAATTCGATTTCGTGTTTGAAGGATTTGAACTTGAGCAAACATCTTCATGTTTCAAGTCAAACTCAGACCTAATACATAATTCTTGTTTATGAATTACTTCTAAACTAATTTAATTTTTTGAGTTCAATATCAAATTTAGTATTTGAACATAATAAAATAATCAAACTTAAGCTCGAACTCGAGCTTATAACTTTGTTTAAATTCAAGTCAAACGAATTGAGCTCAACCCAATATTATTTTTTAACTGGAGCTCATTTTATTTTGTTCAAACATGAGCTCACGTTTGAAAAAATGGTTAAAACTCGATTCTGCTCATTTGCATCCATAACTTACATGAGAGTCGAAGTACTAAATTATTTATATGATGCTTTCTCTGTTTTCATTTGAAGTGTGCGTTTTAAATGTGAAACCCACCACCATAAGTACTACATAACATAATCTCAATTGGGGGGGTGCTTCTAAGTCAATTTAATTGATGAAATTGTAATTATTGTGATATCAAATTTTGTCACATATTGTAAGACTTGAAGGTTTTGATATGGTTTATAAGTCATTAACCACCATCATTCATTTAAGCATTTTTTTTCTTGATAAGACCTCATATATCGATAGAATAATGCTCGATGTGACTGAGCGTTAGATATCTCGATAAGCATTTACTTCTTTGTCTTAATTAGTTCTAAATTCATAATGTTCCAACCCTTTTCTTATTTTCCCTATATTTTTTTATCAATTATTTTTCCCATATTTCTTGGCCTTTTTATGGTGGCTCCTTTTTCTTTGTGAAATCGTACACTCCACTAAGCAATATCAAAATAATTATAAATAAAGCATTGGTCTTAGTACTTACTATTCTTAGAAATTATTCTATGTTGACATTATTGAATTTCATTCTCCATAAAAATAATCGTGCAAATCTCAAAGCTAACTTACACTGAAACATTAAAACATTTTTCTTTATATTATGCAAAAAGTTGATGGCTCGTTGTTTTTGGCGATTTTTAATTTCTTCAACCTCGTTAAAACTAGCTAGAAAATCAAACAAATAAAATGTTATTTACTTAAAAAAAATAATCATGTCAACTTTTTAACAATTATTTTTAGAAGTAATATTATAAATAATTAGGTAGCATTTGTGTTCGTGTTCTGCGAGAATATATATAAATAAAAATGCGTCGTGTTTTGGTGAAAAATGAACATATGAAATACGATTTTTCAAAATTAAGTTAAATTACAAAGAATAAAAATGGTTGTCCTTTTTTTTATCACTAAATATATGTTATATGTATTTTAGAATTATAATAATATAAAGAAATTAATATTAAATTAGTTTTCTTTCCACTATATAATAAATTAAAAAAATGTAACTGATTTAACATATATAATTAAAAAAAAAATATCTCTCGCCAAACAAAACAAACATTTTGCTTCACCCTGAAAAACAAGTTTTTACTTGTAAACCAAAATATAAACAAATATTTATCGCATTTTATGATCATATTCTTCCAACCAACTTTCAAAATAAAATCTGAACATATATATTACTTTTTTTTTATGCCCATCTAATACCTCACATTAAATCAAATTGAAAACCCTAATTTTAAGATGGAATTTATATAAATTTGAGATAATTCAATTTATGATTTAATTAATATTTAAAAAGGATTAATTAGGGTATTGAAATCAATGTAAGGCAAGTGGTTAAAACATGAGAAGGAGAAATGATGGCAACTACAATTGGTGATTAAAGCCATAATGCCAATAAATATTCTCTCCCCTCATCACTATGCATAGAGACAACCTTAATGGGATATTATAATCCTACTTATATAAGATATTATATCTATGATTCTGGCCTATGCTTTAGGCTTATTCCCAATTCTTTTTCATGGGTCTACAGGGCACAATAATTTTTGTAGTTCCCTCCACTAGAATAATAATAATAATTATGATACTAACATGGTTCTTGCACTTTATATTCCATGAGCACTGAATTGAGTGACATTCTTTCTTGCTTTCATCTCTTTTTTAAGCCTATGGACACCTAATCATTCATTGGAAAAGGTCATGTAAAGTAATTAGCATAATCACTTTCATTAATACCTATATAATTTTTGGCTCTTTCCTATGTAATTAATTGTTGTTTTTTGCCCTTTTTTAAGAATAACTGTATAAGTTGAGTTTGATCAAACACAAGTTAGTCACGTAACTTATATTTGTCTTGAGATTTGTACATTTTTCAAAGAGGGAACTAATCGTGCGGGATAATGTCCAAATTTGTCATTGATGTAGAAATCTAGTCATGTCAAGATATTAGTCTGCATATATACATTAAAAGCTTGAGACTAATTGCAGCTTATGTATCAATTTTCTTAAGGCACTCATCATATGTGGGCAACATCATGTAACTTCATGCATGGTTCTTCAGTCTAAGTTCTAGAATTATGTATATGGTCGTTGTTCCTACAAAGGATACCATTTGATTATATTTATTTAAATCCCTCGTCAAATTTGAAGCTCAGTTTCGTGATGTAATATCCCATGAGCACATACGATGCAAGATTTTGTTCTTATAAAAAGACATATCAAATAGTGAGAAGGAATAATTTATAATTTATTTCGTACAAAAGGATATTTATTCATTTTTTGATGGCCAAACTTCACTTCCACATTTCACTTATAAAAGTCACATCATCTTTAATTGTATATATCTTTGAGTTAATTCAATATATTCATTCACTCCACATATTTAATTTCCACTATCCCAACCAAACGTGAAAAGATAAGAAGGAAGATCCAAAGTTATATATCATGCGTGATCAAGACATTATGATGCAAAAAACAAACAAAATCCCTAAAATTCATATTCATAATGATTTGAAATTAGAAAAAAAGTACATGCAAGTTGAATGAGGATTATTATGATTAAAATGGAATAAAAGATAACGAAAATGAGTAAGAATGGTAATTATTTTGGGAAAGAAGGTACAAGGACATGTGGCAATTCCCCATATATACTTTCTTTTTCGGCCCCATATTATTTATTATTTTCATCATTCATTCTCGTGATCCCACCACCCAATTATTGAAGCCTGGCCATATGGATACATACCATAAAAGTTTGCCGTGTTTATACATATTTTTATTTTTATTTTTGCTGACGACAAGTTATGCAATTTAATATTTTAGGGGATTTGAAATTAGTCCATTTTGGCAGTGTTGGATGGTCTTTAACGTGCTCGAATTAGTATGGTTAAATTTATTTTTTTATAAATTATTTTGATTAAAATAAGAGTTGGATTCTTGATTTTTGAAACAAATTTGCCACATATATTAATGCTTACGATTCACAGCAATGGCCTCTCAGAATACAATGACTGCTTATTAGAGATAACAATAGTAAAATGAACTCTTTATATAATTATTATAATATACTAAGGTATGATAATGTATATAAATTTATACTTTGTGTTTCGCTAATATGATATTGCAAAATGTTGGATATAAATACTTGTACATTGACAAATTGTGAATCAATATGTTACTATATTTGACGAATTTCAATCCTTGAAATGATGATTTGAAGAGATTTAATTATAACTATTGAAAAGCCACCCTCGTTTTAATTGACAAAACTATTGAATAAACATGTCTATCGAACACCACCTAATTATATCTATCAAAAATATGTGCTAATAAAAGTCATATGGATATTATCCATAAAGGCACATTTTTCTTTAAGTGACATACTTTAGACATTAATTTTTTATATACAATTGGTCCTTAGTAATTAAACATATTATTGATATTTACTATGATTTAAAATGCTTTCATTAATTTTAAATGAAATTCACTTAATTAATTGGTTAGAGTTTGGTAGATCAACTGATTAAATCTAACTTAACGAGATCAATTGGGTAGTACAATTTCTTACATTCCTGGAGTGATTTCAATTTGATTAACAATTTAATTATAAATAATGGGTTAATTTTTTGAATAATAATAATTATTTAAATTGGACATTATACAATAATGGGGAACTCATGTAATCAAGTTCAATAGAACTATTATTTTAGTAGTAACTCTCAAATAACTTTAGTAAAAAATATATAATTAATAGACTAATTAAGGTCGTCACTTATATGTAACAAATCATAACACATTTATAAATCAAAATTTATCTTATAAATAAAATAAATCACATGGCTAGGGTCACGTGTCCTACACTTTATAACTCCTTTAGTTTTAGTGTTTATTGATAATTTTTATCATTAATTAGGATTGATGTTATCAATTTAAAAAGATACGACTCTCATAATTTATTTTTGTGTTATAAAAATATGGAAGTGCAAACATTGAAATAGTGTGTCACGTGGGTGGAGGCCCCATGTTGTTGCAATAATATGAACAATCACTGACCATATGACAATTAGCACTATACCTTATTATTATTACATTGTTTATATGATGTGATTTTTTTTGCCCCTTTCATGTTTTCAAAATCATCTTGAAATAATTTTTTTTAAAATTTTTTTAATGTATTGTGATAAATTTAGTGATAAATTGAGCAATTTATAGTTATTTTCTAGTTTCGAAAATAAGACAGTTCTAATATTTTTATAATTTTGATAAATCGAAGTTATTGTGACAATTTACAAATTGACATTTTCTCTGTAAAACAGAATAACTAATTGCCAGTTTGCAAACAAATATTTCGATACAATTAAATCTTTATATTTAAAAAAAAAAATCTACTCATTATCAATTTTAAATGTGTTTTAAGAAATTAGGTAGTTAATTACAAAAGCAAAATATTATTACAATATATTATTTTCTTTTTGAGTAATTTGATTAAAAAGAATTTGTAACTACACTTCATACCACTTGTAATAGTAAAAATAATCATGAAACATAGGATTTTTTAGAATTTTCCACTCACTAGGGACATACAAGTCAAGATTGGCCCCCCTTGAAAATATTAAAATAATAATAATAATAAAAAAAAAACTTTTTTTTCCTTATACCAAACACTACCTTTATGAAGTGGGGATTAGAAAGATCATTGGTGGGTATCCTCTCATGTAACATTATAGACAACACAAGGATTGGAACTTACAACATTCGATCAAAAATTTATAATGTTGGGATTGCACCTTATATTTTGATACAAATAAAAAAAGATCAGGAAATGCGATAACGAATATATTATGTTAAAATATAGGAATAAGTTGTATCATTCTTAATGTTTAGCATTAAAAAAAAAAAAAACAACAAACAAAAAACCATGGATTCATTAACAGTGATGCACTGTTTTCTTTTCTAAGGTAATTCATCTTCAATACAGTCAAATTGGTTGACATCAAATCAGAGAGTTGAGAATATAGATTCAATTTATAAAATTTAGGTATTTTAATTTGTTCATTTTGACTCATCAACGCAAAAGTAACTCAAAAACTTATAGGTTAGGTGGAAAAAGAAAAAAAAAAAAACTAATTAAAAAGCATTTTACCCCATTATAGTTATCAGCACACTTTTTGTCTTTTGAGTGGATTTTTAAGTGAAATACATTGATGGAAAATGTCCCAATATGGACTTTTGAACCAGAGAACTTGCCTGTAATTTTTAATTGAATGCACAAGCAAAATTTGGTCGAAGAATTAGGGGTTGTCCCAATGGAAAATCTCTATTTTTCCTCCTTCCAATTTCAATTTTTTGCCTCCTTCCATTAAAAAAAAAAATAAAATGTCTTAGACTAATTAACATAAGGAGGTCTCGTAGAAATGAATACTTGAGCAGAAAGAAAGATAATGAAAATAAATATCATTTGGCAACACACATAAAAAGCATATGCTAGTTCTTAAGTTACATATTTTTTTTTGTCTTATAAAAATGAGGATGTTGCTTTTTAATTACTTTTTCTGATAATATGCTAAAATAAATAAATTTTAGCAATAAAGGGCTCTTTGCATTAATATTTTTCCTCTTTCATTTATTTAAATGTCGTTCAGTCCCATCAAAGAAACAATAAAATTATGCATAAAGAGAACATCATAAAATAGGAGCAAAGAAGTTATGATCATATAAGATTACGTGTATATGCTAATCATAAAAATTATACCAAAGAATATATATAGGTCTAGTTGTTTCAAGCTTACTCTTAAATAATTTGATAAGTTTTATGTTTTAGGCTTGAATGTCCCTTTCTGTGTTCGTTCATACATCAAATATGCTTTTCTGCATGAAAATATACCAGGCCTAATTTTTGTGATATATATACTGAACCCTTTATGGTGCTATATTGATAAAGTTAGTGCTTGTATTAATTGATTTAGTTATTTGATTTATTTACTACTGAACATGAGAATATGAATATGATAATGGAAGAAGGTTGACTATCGTCACCACTGCCTCCTTTTTAATTATTAAATTAAATAAAAAAGCATAAAAAGAAAATACATGTGTATAGATATATTTTACATGTACATATATATTTTTTTCAAATATACGTATGTATATATGTATATATATGCGTAGAATGCAATAAACCTTTTTAAAGAAAGAAAGCGGCGGTCTCAGAGAAAGAAATGGTTTTTCTGTCTCCAAATGGCCCATCCCTCTCTCCCTTTCCTTCATCCTAATAAGCAATAATCTCCTACAGTTGCACTACGTGCACCCACCCCATCTCCGTCTTTTATTTCCCTCACGGGCCACGCGCCGCAAGTTCACGTGAGGGTCAAATTTAAGGGTGCTCTTCCATTATAAAGATAAAGATAGTAAGGCTCAAGCTAAGGGCATTTAGCCATTTATTTCTTAATTAAGCAAATATTTTGCCATAAAACCGAGCTTATTTCACAAAGTCGAAACCCTAGGCAATAATGTTATGACTTCAAATTAGCTGGAAATATGAACAATTATCTATTTTAACAATAATTAATATTTGATTGTTGATTCTTAATTAGTTATTGCAAATATTCGGTAGTGATTATATTAATTTACGAAATATTGTTTCATTGAAAAATATAAGAAAATTACGTCAATAAATGAGAAAGGAAAACTAATTTGTAAATCATCTCAAAAATTATTAACTTGCATCAAATACGAACACGATATACAAATTGAATGATGAATCAGAAAAATACCCTAATTGATCTTTTTTTTTTTTTAATGAAAAGATTGCAGATACATAATAAACATCTCCAAAAACATTTTACAAACTCTAACTTTAAGAGCCTTCATTAGATTTTCTAGTAAAACATTTATCCTGCAATTAATGTAGCTTACATCTTATCTAAGTTCAAATTTCACGTGTTAATATTCAACATAGTATAAGATCACTTTCTAGAATGCAAGTATATATAGCAATAATTTGAATAAAAATATAGTTTTTGAAGGAGATTTATGTTAATTAATCTCAAATCATCGTAGGACATGAGGTAGTACTTGTAATAAATTATGCAAACACATGATTGCCTACTTTTATTGAAGGTAAAAAAAATTAAATTATAATAAAAAGTATCGAGTACCTGAAATGACAAACAAAAATAATTCCTAGTAAACAAATAAAAAGTATTGATTGCTGATTAATTTTAAAGAATTTAAGTATAAGCAACGTTTTGAAACAATAAGAAAAAGGCTTTGACAAATCATATTCAATAAATTATAAACTGGTAGTGTTTCCAACTGATTATGGAAAATACTTATTTGATTATGAGGTGCTGAAAGCTCTTCTTGAGTATTTGAATATTTTACTTCTATTATAAATTCTTTAGAATTAATAAATAATAGTTTACAACTAACACAAGGCGACATATGATTTATGAGATGAGGTGTTGCTAACTATATCTAATAGAAGTAGATAATTATAATTCAAAGCATCATAAATTTTTGTTAATTTATGGTGAATTATTTAATAGTTTTCAAACACCAAATATTTTTATTTATAATCTCTCTATCCTCAACATTCAACAAAAGAAAATAATTATGTATTTACATAATTTATTGCAAATAAAACCTAAATACTTTCTAAAATCAGTTGCAAATATTTTAACAAAAATAATTACATTTTCGGGCTTCAGATGCCAAAACCCCGCTCAAAAGTAAGACATGCGCAGAGGCTGCACGCGCCACGTGAGAAGGTAGTAATTATTATACGTGGGATGATTCATCCTGTAATAAGAAAAAGTGTGTTACAGCGCAGATCTAGTGAATGAGCCTAGAAAACCTAGACCTAGACCTAGACCCAGGCCCTACACCCTGCACCTACAACAACTACTAGTACGGAGGCTACTCACTGCACTGCTTTCTTTCTCTTTTTTAATTATTGTTAACAATAATAATAATATCGAAAAACGAGGTTTGTCTCGAGCCCACCGCTCTCCCTGTCTCTGTCTCTTTACAAAATGTTTCTTCTTTTCATAATTTTATATTAAAAATATTAATAATAATATAAAATAATAAAATTATTATTATTATTTTTTTTGGAAAGCAATATAATATTATTTTTCAAACCAGTACAAATCTCACAGATAACCAAATCGGGTTCGTTGTTACTCGATGTTTCTAAAACGTTCCGTGACTAAATCGGGCCTGGATCGGTTCCTATTCTTTATTTACTGATTTAATTAGTAACAAAATTAATATTTAATATAAATATATGAATAACTCAATACAAAAAAAAATAGTAGATTATTATTATTTTTTGGGTTAAATTATGGGTAGGTAATTAGTAAGGTGAGTTACTCCAGTAAAAAAATTATTAAAGTGAACTAATTATAATGAATATATTCGATATGGCATATAAAATCGCATCATTGAAATTATTATATAAAAGTTTCACACTTTATGTATAATAAAATATATATAGATATCATAAATAGATAGTAATATAGATTAATGTGAATAATATAAAAAATTTAGAGAAATAAGAACAAAAAAAATTAGTCATTTTTCACAATATTTTTTATAAGTTGTATTCCATGGGGATATTCAATTATAGACTAAGAATCCAAAATCCCAAAAAGAAGTACCAAAAAAATCTATTCTGCAATAATTCATATTTCACACGAATCCAATAAAATGACAAACTCCATGGATAGCATACTCCCTACTTCTTTGTGAAAGCTAGTAACCGTGTCATACTTGATGTATGTGTCTGATTTTTTTTTTTATTTACAAAATTAAAAATATTTATTTATTTTTCATCATAAGAGATATTTATTAATTATCGAATATTTTTACTTGAATTTATTACGTTGAATAACATGATCGAAAAATAAATTTAAAGACAAAAGTTCTAAAAAGAAATTATAATTAAAGAAAAGAATGAGATAGAAAAATATTAAAAATTAAAGAAAAATATTATGTTATCGTTTTTTTTGTAACAAATTTTGTAATTTTTTTTAATAAGATTATTTTTGTACATTCAATACGATGAAAAAAAATACCTTTTAACCTTCTTGCTTTATATATATAGTATATAGTATATAGTATATAGTATAGATAATAATTCATACAAATCCAATTAAATAACAACATTTCCCAAAAAATCTTTTTAAAAAACTTCCAAAAAAAAAATATTTACTCAGAAAAAAATGAATCCAAAAACGGTGTGAGATTCTCTGGTATATAGATTACAAAATTAATGAAGAAAAGCATATAAAACAAAGAGAGGGGTATGATATTTGATGAATGAGTGGGGGAGAAGGCGACCACGGGACCTATACATCCCGCGATTTCCTCAGCCGTACTTTTTGTCCCCTTCCTCCCTATCCACCACGCCCTACACCAAATGGTGCAGATCACGCGCCGCCTCTACTCAGCTGGTGCCCGCCACGCCACAGGTGGATATTTTTCAAAGTAATAATACTGAATTTACGAAGATTTCACCAGTTAACCTGTAATGTAAACCTCTATCCAATCAAGTTATGGGAAGAGGAAAGAGTGCCCGCATCGTTACGCCTTTTGCCGTAACTTTGGTTAGATAAATAATGGTAAAAACATATTGAGTACTGTAAATTAATGGGACGTCGACGACATGTTCGTCGTGCATCAAACACTATGACGCGTCTCATTACATACAAATAACAGAAGTTACTGAGAAACGACTTATGATTATGTACTGGTGAAACGATCATATATATCATATTACATGTCTTGTCAGTTTATACAATAGCGCGAAATGTATATATTCTGCATTGCTGACAGTTGCAAATTGTCGAATGGTTTTAGTTTTTTTTTTTTTTTTGATGTATTCGAATGGTTTTAGTTGGAAAGCACCATTTATGCAACAAAGATAAGCCTGTGAGACCTGGACTGGAAGTTACTGAAGTATGCATCATACTTGGAACGTGGAAATAAATCAAGTCCGAAATTCTCAGGCAAATAATTGTTGCTCTAGCTTATCGAACAAGTCATTCCGATCAAGATGGAGACGGTGGATCATTCTGGAAAAACTATGTAATATGGCTGTGGATTTCTATCCCGGGTGATTCGTCTCCTTCGGTTTTTCTCAAGCATTTACGGTTTTCTGCTCACAAAGTTAACAAAACACTTGAATCCAACTAGGAACCACACGATAATACATACTCTAAATAGTATTTATCCGTTCAAACTGACAATACATGCTTATTAATTTGTTATGCCACTGGTTTCAACTAACAGCGTAGGATTGGGCAGTATTGTAATATTAGAAACCACAACCATATGATGTGTTTTTGTAATTATGCCAAAACTCAGGGGGTGGTAAGATAATTATCTATATTTTCTAATGTCAGGGATTCAATGTCCTGAGACTACCGCATAATAATTCATCCGATAGAATAAGCAATTTACCTCAGATTTACGGTGATCATGTGCAATGAGTACTTGCATCAGCAACAAACTGAATGTAACATGTGTAGCGAGGGCTTGCCGCAAGCTGCATTACTGTCGGACTCGACCCACAAATCTGTAAAAGCACATTGTGATCGAATTACATAAGGGAGGAAAAACTAACTTATTGATGGCTGAGACTTAAGCAAGAAAGTTAAGAAAAGATGATTGGGATTAGGGCTTACCAATGACTGGATGCAGCATTTTTCAGCCTTCCAGTCTACTCGTAGCCTATATAATTCCTGGAGCACAGAAAAAATGTAAAAGTGACTTAGAAATAGCAATTGGGAGACAGTGTGCTAGTATCATCAGCAAACATAAATTCAGGCAACAGCAAGGACTAAGGGTGCAATAAAGCCAAGTCGAGCTGAGTTCGAGAAAAAACCTTGACTCAGACTGACTGGCTTGATTGAGCTCAATCTTTTAAATGAACTCTCAATTACTACAAGCTCACTAGAGCTCCAGCTAAAAATTTTTAATTTAATAAAATAATAAATATAACTTTTCATTTGAAATTCAAATTAATAATGTAATTTAATAAATATATATACGTAAATATTTTAATAGTATAAAATATTATTAAAGATATTACAACACAGGAGCCATAAGTGTTTAGGCTTGAGATATGCTCGACGTAAAGATCGAACTCGATTCAGCCCGACTGGAGCTCAAATGATAAATCAGAGCCCGCTCAGCTAATTTGTACTCCTTAGCAACAAATAACCAAAACGATATTGATTATTCAAAGTCAGTATGATGAATTAATTGTATATTATATGGGTTCCCACCTTCATAACTTGATCAATATTCAACCTGTCGGCTAATGACGTTATGCATTGAATATTGCAGAAATGTTTCGTCAATCAGAACCCTTTAACTGCAACCCAGAGACAGTAGCTCCAGCATGCAAACTAAAACTTATCGTCGGGCACGAATCCCCTCTGCAGCATTTCATCATGGAACCGGAAAGCTTCCTTTAAATTTTCCTGTGAGACGTAACCATTTATTAGTGATGTATATGTCGATCTATCAGGACTGACGCCCCTTTGGATCATCTTTTGGTATATCATATTGGCTTCTTGCATTCTACCGAGTCTACAAAACTGATCCAAAATAACATTATAGGTAACTAAATCGGGCACAAGACCATCTTTTTCCATTCGATTCACCAAGTCAAAAGCTACGTCAATATTCTCCTCTTTCATAAATCCATGTATAAGAGTGTTATACGTGATGCAATCAGGAAAGATTCCTCTGGACTTCATCTTCCCCAAAAACTCAAATGCCCTTTCCAGATCACCATGCCTGCAATAGCCCTTCATAAGAGAATTGCAAATGACAATATTGGGTTCGAGACCTTTATCGACCATCTCATCCCACAACTTAAATGCATCAGATACGAAGCCATTGTTACAAAATCCATTAATTAGAGTACCATATGTGATCGAGTTAGGGTGTATCTGTTTAGAAATCATGTCGTCCCTCAACTCCATGGCTTTTTCCATTTCACCTGCCTTGCAAAATCCATCAATCAACGTATTGTATGTAACGACATCAGGTTTCAGATTTCTTTGAAGCATCGTACTAAACAAGTTTAACGCTTTATCCATATGTCCAATCTTGCAATATCCATTTATTAGAGTTGTGTAAGTGCAAAAATCAGGATATAGCCCCCTTTCTACCATCTCATTGAAAAGCACCTGTGCCTCGCAAAGAGACTTTTCTTTGCATAAGCCGTTCAAGATAGCATTGTAAGTCACCACATCCATGTGGCAACCCAATTTCAACATTTCATCACGCACCCTCATAGCATCTAATACAGCACCATGTCTACAGAATCCACCAATCAGAATGGTATAAACGATTTTGTCAGGTATCAGTCCTTTGGACTGCATATCCTTATAATATGCTATCATCCGATCAAGATTGCCTGTTCTTGCAAAAAAACCAATAATCGAACTGTAACTAACCAAATCCGGGACAACACAGTGACGCAACATTTCATGAAAAATACCCTCAGCTTCTACCACATTATCCTTCCTGCAACATTCTACTAGCAATGTGTTATAAGTGGCAACATCGGGTCGCAGCCCAATCCGCATCATCTCATCTAAAACTTCCTTTGCTCTCTCGTACTGCCCATTTTTACACAAACCGTTGACAATTGAATTATAAGTCAAAAGACAGGGTGCCAAATCCATATGCCTCATCAACTTCATCACCTCGAGACCTTTTTCAATGTTCCCTTCACGACAATAAGCACTGATCAAAGTATTATATGTCACAATATCCGGAAAGACCCCTCTTTTCTCCATTTCAGCTAGAAACTCCTTGGCTTTCTCTATCTTACCGTCCTTACAGAACACGTTTACCATGATATTGAGCGTGTATGAATTCAAATCCGTTCTACTTCTCACCATTTCACCATATACCTCTCCAGCCAAGTCAACCCAACCAATTTTACCCAGTCCTCCAAGAAGACTATTACAAGCATTAATAGAAACACAAATATTCCTAATTTTCAAAGCACGAAAAGCCTCAACAGCCTCCCTAAACTTCCTAGCTTGCACGTAAGTCCTAATAAACAAATCAAAAACGTATAAATTCGACCCGCATTTCTCATAAGTACCTAATAACGAATCTACAATCTCAACTCTAGAAGCCCCACTCCTCCTAACCATCCTCAGAATCAAAGCCTGTGCATCAGATATTCTTTTACTCCTCACCAACACATGTACCGCGGCGCTTAAGGACCATGATGAATGCTTGAAATTCGGGTAATTTAATGCAATTAAATCAATAAATTTCTGACCAATACGCAAATCATTGCGACATTCGTAAAGAACTTGTGCATATGTTGATGGGTTTATCTGATAAAATAAATGGGTGTTGAACGACTGACCTCCCTTTAAAGCCCACAAAATTTTTTCGAGCAAAAATGAATCCGAAGAAAGGGTTTGCCGAGAATTAGATGAACTGTTAATCGAGCCGTAAGTAGAAAAGCTGCGCGTTAGTCTGGTGAATGTCTTGTAGCGGAGAAATGGTCGCCTTGCCGCCATTGACGAGCAAAGGCTAGACTAGAGGGCGACTGAGAGTCCGAAGTAATGTTTCTTTCCCGAAAGAGTCTTGCGCAATATCAAAAAAAGCGTGCGTGCTGTAAATAACAACTTTTAGGAACAATTTTGGCACTTTCTGTTCTCAGTGTGTTTACGGTTTTTTCACTCTAGCAATGGGTGGCTTGCTTGGAAGGATTGTGTTGGATTAATTCATAATTCACATTAATTGATTAATTTACAATATATATACTTTACCATCATTAATGTTGAATATTCTATCACAAAAAAAAAAGAAGAAAAAATGTTGAATAGTTACTATTGTAAAATTAAATGTTAATAATGACATTTGATTAATAAAGTATGTGATTTATTATCTGGATTTCGTATCAATACACTTTGGTGAAAATGTTTACTTACATGAATTTGTATAAGAATATTTTAAATATTATTCATAATGTTTGGTTAATCAGATTGTTCCCTATGATAATTGTAATAAAATGAAATAATTAAGTTTCACCTTTTACTATATTTTTTTCCTTAATCCCTTCACAAACAATCTATTTCGTGCTATTTTCGAAGTAAACAAAAATTTGCACTTGTCCAAGTGTGCAAGGTTATAACTGTAATCATATTTTGAGTATTTTATAGTTATCTATACTATATATAAAATGCGAAACTCTTATATAGTTATTTCGGCAATAAATTACATGTGTTATATTTAAAATACTTTTTAATATTAATTCATCCTAATAGGTCATAACCACCCTTAACTTTATGAAAAGTGATAACTTGTTAATTTATTTTTTTATATAAAATTATGTATATATTTACATATTAATAATATTCAAATTACTAAATACAAGCCTGCATTAATTAATGAATCAGTGTGTATCGAATACTAGTTACTGTAACTTTTTTATTTATATCATAAATTGTACTAACCATTTTTTAATTCCAATAAATAAATTATTATTATATCCTTCTTAGAAAAATGAATGCACACAGTACCTGTCGATATGGAAATTTAAAAAATTCCAGTCGAAAAACTAAAAATTAAAGTAAAAATAAATAAAACCAGGGCTAATTTGAGAAAACTCCCTAAACCTACTTTCACTTTTGAGTTCAGTACC
>JACFYI010001127.1:448097-467121 GCA_014898755.1 Handroanthus guayacan
TTTTTTTTCCCTCCTCCCCCCATTTTGATTTTGGTTTTTTTAACCCTCTATTATTCTTATGGCTTGACTATGCTTTGATCATTTTTTCCCTAAGATGCGCCTTAGTGTGGGGGGTTGATTTGAGGGTGAGAAATGTAAATTCTTGCTAGGGTGATTGCTCTAGTTGTGAGCAGCTTCCATGTAAATTTTCCAAGCAAGTTCATCTTTGGCTTTAATGGTGGTTCTTCTAATTTCCTACTTTCTTTAAGTTGCTCATGTTTTGTCCATTCATGTTTTTGATTCTGCTATATTTAGTTTAGTATGCAGATTCAGGCTCACCCTGTAGTTCATATGAACTCCTCCCTCGGTAAGACCGACAGGGCAATTAAGAGGACATTTGCATGAGTTCTTGAATGAGTAAAAAGTTGTAGAAAATTTACTCCCCCAAAACAAACAAAAAAAAAAAGAAAATTGAGATTATTTGAAATTAGAAATTAAAAGCATCAAGCAATTGCAGAGGGTGTATAAGAATTGTAGCAGAGAATCAAAAGCAAAAGTGTGTTTTCAAACTACAAAATAATTTAATTAAAATTAAAAGTTAATAATGCTTTTTATAAATAGTTGCAAACTCTCATGCTAATTTCCATGATCCATCCGAAGGCAGTTTTGGATATACAAAAGCACAACAGTAATTTAAACAAGAAAACACCAAGAAATTTTATATGAATAAGGGCTATTGGCATTTCATTGACCCATTCAAGTAAATACACTTCGCAAGGGAGCCTAATAAGACTTCCCACAGTGTATCAAGCTTCCAGCTCCAAGGAAAAGACCAAAAACGGCAGCACTCCCTAACGTCGTTTGTCCAATATATCGTATTTTTAGAAGCCCCGGAACCTGCATTTTCAGATGGTAAAATTCTAAATAAAGTAAATGGCATGTTTTTGCACATGATTTGCAGGTTAATAACGTTTACAGCTGCAATGATGGACACCAGCGCTACGCTATAACAGGCACATCAGGATAGAGAATTGTACAACTGTGGTAATAATCTCGCATATCTTAGAAACAAATAAAGACGTTGTATGAGAGAGTACTTGACAGAAAACAATAGAAAGAGGTGAGACCAACCAACGATGGTCAAACTAATGTATTGATGACCGAAAAAAAAACAAATAAAAATGGGAGAAAAGTGAATAGAGTTCTTGTAACAATCCCTGTGGAAAGTGCTGCATCGATGCAACCATGGAGTTAGTAATTCGCAAGTGCTCGTTAGCAAAAAAGCCAACTTATCGTTATAATATTCACTCCCCATCCTATTTTTAACGCTCCATTTCCATTCAACATGGAGGTTTAGATAAGAGTTGAAAAATCTATTTTCTGTATCTTTAAACAATTGTTTACGGTTAGTGGAGCCACGTTATTACTTTAAGTTATGATCGTATTTTGGGGAACAAAATTACAACTAAGAAGATGGACCCTGTATGTCAGTGACATAGAAGCACTGAATGCCGAGATAAGTGAAGCTGTCTCAAGGTTATAGTGGATGTTATGGCTCTCATAGATCATGAGGCCCCATGAACAAAATCATACGAACATGGCTTTTGGACATCGCACGTAGGGGAGAGGCAAGACTGCCATAGAGCTGTCTCATTTATGAATATGAAATGGATGCTTACATAGAAACAATCACTAAAAGATCATGCAACAGGTGTTCAGTAAGTCTTGATGGATAACCGATATCTTGTAGAAAACAATGTCCAACAAGACAAACCCTGAAATCTGTTGCAGGCAAATACTCCACCACCAATACTAAATGACCAGAGGAAGAATGCTGGCAGCCAATATCAGAAAATTTATGTGAAAATCCCTGCGGAAAAGCAAAACTATTGTACAAATCCACCAATGCTGCTAAAAGAATAACAAAATCTCTCTCAAATCCCATCAACGTCGCGGACAACCTTAAAGCTCGGAAGTTAGATCACCAACTTAATCCGAAAAGTTCCAATAGCAAAACGTAATGTTTACGATCACGTTCATTACATTGTTAGTTATGAAGAACACAAGGACATGAACTGACATTCAGATGCATTACTGAGAATGTTCGAAGGGTTATAGATTTTGAAAGTGAATAGACATTACCTTGAATCGTATAGCCTCATAAGTTCCATAAACAGCCCCTGCACATCACAGCATTTGCCACTTAGAGGACCTTCAGTAAACTTAGCAATGGCATCCATCAATGAAACTTAGCAATGGCAGCCATCAATGAAACAACAATATACATAAATTTAAGCAAACAGAGAACTTTCAGTAAGATACCATACTCCAATAATACCCCAAAACCAATACAAATATACAATAATTATGGTCCCTAATTGGTACATTGATAATACGCAGTTGAGAAAAATAAGAGATTTCTACCTGAACAAGAAAATTGCTTATGAAATTGAAATAGCACATACAAAACTAGAGAAAATATTTTCATTAGGGTTTATAAGGGGCATGAGTAGGGTTTAGGGGCAATTAGGATAATTACCAACTGCGCCACCTACAGCACCGCCGACGGCGAAGCCCGCCGTCACACGTGCGAGACAACCATCCCTCGCCATCTCTGCTCTTCTATCTCTACTGTTTCTCAATTAAAATCTATTAACCTGATTGGTCTTCCCTTCCACTTCAGCAAAACTCGAGCCTTTGGGTGCAAGAAGGCGACAGCGTGGACTTCAAGATTTGATATTTATATTTAGCTGGTGAGGACTTGTCCTATTGCTGGCGGAGTTCTCGTGATTCAAGGAATCAAGGAGTATTGTAAAAGATTCTTCTCCTTTTTTTCTTTTTTTCTTTTTTTATTTTATTTTATTTTATTTTGTGGTAATGTATTGATTGAATGTATTAATTATTAATTATTTTTGTGAAAACAAAACTTAGTATATCTGAATTTTGATACCCAAATTTCATTCAAATATGGATTTGGGTATAATTATTTTGGGTGAATTAATTTTGGATAGTTTATTTTAATTGGCAAGGGGTTCTATAAAATTTAGTTAATCTTTTACTTTTCTTTGATAAAAAAAAAATTTGAGCTTTTCATTGTTCTAGATCAATGATCTCATTGTATTCCAATAACCCCGTCTTTATAATTTTGCTGAAATTTTGATACTTAAAGATTTACATTTTTATTTTATATGTCTTTATAGTTATGCAATGACCGAACGAAAATTCACAAAAAAATTTCTAATAAAAATTTGGTTGAAAGTATTATTAGGGTCGAGATGCTATAATTGTCAAAACCAATGCGTTAAAATAAGAGGTGAAGTGCCATTTATCGTTGATTTTTTTCAACATTTTAGCATTATTAATGGATGATAAAATAATTATTTTTAGAGTTTTTTTTTTTAAATTATTCGGAGCCCAAATATTTGTTGTGTTGAGAAAGCCAAAAGTGTCATTATCAAAAACAAAATTGAAGGGGAAAGAATATGCTTACCCTTCTCTTCCATTTTATTCCTACCTTGACTGTACCCAAAGTTAATATGATTTCTATTTAGGAAGCCATAAACTTGACCCTTAATAAGATTATTTTGTAATTTTCCTTGTAACATGCATGAAATTGGCCCACAAATTATGTCTGAAGTTTGGTTGTTGAAGTCTATATTATATTGCTCTTTTTTTTTTAAAAGTACATTTTATGTTGTTCTAATTTTATATGTACAATTCTTAAAAAATCTTATGTACTTCATATATAATTCTAGGAAACATCTTGAAGTTTGGTTCAATTACAGAAATATCTCATGTGTTCTGCAAATTACAATAACATACCTTATTTTAGCTCAAGTAACAGACAATTTAAAAAAAAAAAAATTGTGTGTAATAATATAATGAGACTTCCTGTGAACTTAAGTATAGATTAACAAAGAATATACTTGTAATAATTTGTACAATAGATTAGATTTTCAAATGTCCAATTATGATATTGCGCATGCTTTGTTAAGTTTTTCATAAGCTGAACAACAAGGGATGTTGCTATAATTACACCAAATGATGAGGTGTATCCCATAATTCCATGCAAGATTTGACTTCTCATGAAACAATCTTAACATTGTAACCACATAACTCCCATGATTGTTAAGGCATGAAGAAGAAACCTCTTTTTGGTCATAAAGTTTGAAACACAAAGTTCCATTAAAGAACACTTAAAACCAAGTACAAAGCCAGAACAAGAGAAGACATTGTTCGATTTTTACAGTATAACCATATGACAAAAGCAAAATAGTTATAACAAATCAAATCCTGGAAGGAATCAAGGGAGTGGAGTTCTGTAAGTATGCAGAAGCAGCTGCAACTCCACTGCCTAGCTTCACTGGATATCCGACGTCCTTCAGCACCATCTCGACTCCAGCAAGACAACCCAGTAGTTGCAACTGCACCAAGTCGATGAATCTTTGGTTAAGTAAATTCGAGTAATATGGATAAAGCGATCGATCAAGAATGTAACTGATATGCAGTAACATATAGACCAACCCGAGGTCCAATAGAAGCAAGCCCTACGGCTAATCCAATAACGGTCAACCAAAGATTTCTCTTGGGATTATAGTACTATAAAAGCGTTTTTGCAACTAAAAGTTGAAAATGATTAAAAAAGAAACAGTTAGTAATGAATGTGTGCAAAAACAAGTGATTTTCACATTTTTAATGAATTAAGTGTGTCTGCCCCAAAAATGATATTCCACTTTGTCAAATAAGGTAATGTATCATTTTTCATTCTTTTGAGGTGCTATGAGATTCTAGTAGATTATGCTTTAGTTGTTCTTCGCCAAAGCAAAAGTCACTTTACCAAATACTTTCCAAAATAATTTTCATAGTTAAAAGTTGATAATAAAAGCATTGTCAAATACAGTGTTGCAGGAACATACCTCATTCAGGTTCCCAAGATGCCCTATTCTGAAAACTTTCCCAGCAACCTTGTTAAGTCCCAAGCCTAAGCTTAAGTTGTATCGTTTCCATGCCCTTCTAACGATTTCTGAGCTATCGATATATGGTGGAACGACCACAGCAGTCACCGTGTCACTGTACCATTCCTCTTTCTGAGTGCAGTTCTTCAAGCCCCACGCCTCCACAGCAAGTCTACATTTTCAGGGCAAGCGTAGAAATCCAGACCGGTTAACATAAAGACAAGTTGACAAGCTCTAACATGACAAATCTAAATATCCATAAAAAGTACAAGGGATGGTTATCAACACCCCCTAAGGTTGGTCCTTTTTACAAAACAACCATAGTGGTTTGAAAATTACAATAATATCTTTTGCCGTGAGTTTAGCTGATAGAAAACTTGACAGAATAATATTCGTAGTTTTAGAAAAATTACAAGACCACCTAATCATGGTTATTGTAATTTTCGAAATTGCAGCTAGACTCCGTCAGGTATTCTGTCAGTTGAACTAACAACAAGAGAGTGTTATTGTAATTTTTCCAACCTCAGGAGGTGCTGAGGTAACTTTTTACTCCAAAGGGTGTTAGGAAAATGGTATACCTTGTTGCTTTGCCAAGACGACCATGCCTAGCAATCACATTATCAAGTCCTTCCTCAAAAATGAGATCCAAACCTGCTCTTAGCCCATAGAGAAGCTGAATGGAAGGGGTGTATGGCCAATATGTTCCCAACTTATAGAACTTCAAATAATCGTTCCAGTCAAAGAAAACTCTAACCGATTTTGCTGTCTTAGTGGCTTCAAGAGCCTTAGGACCTGCACACACAATTCCTATACCAGTTGGAAGAGAAAGAGCCTTCTGTGAGCCGGTAAGAGCAACGTCAATGCCCCATTCGTCCATGCGGAAATCAAGTGCACAAATGGAGGATACTCCATCAACAAGAAAGAGTGCTGGATGCTGATAATGATCTGAAAAAGTGATCATATAGGAATTTGATTAACGTCTCATAATTTTAATCACATTTTCCTATAGTAAATAGAAAGTATTGAGGATAAGACTTACCGAGAATTTTTCTGACAGTAGCCAAGTTGTTGGTAACTCCAGTTGCTGTCTCATTGTGCACAATGCAGATGGCCTTAATGGTGTGTGCTCTATCCTCTGCTATTTTTGAGGCCAAAACATCGAGGTTAGCACCTTGACCCCATTCACTCTCAACAACATCAACGTTGAAGTTCAGGCGCTGTTGCTGATCAATCCAGAGCAAACTGAACTGGCCAATCAGGAAAGAGACAATTCGATCACCCGGAGACAATGTGTTTGTTAGTGCACTTTCCCATGCACCAGTCCCTGTCCGAAGACAACAACTCCAGTTACAAGTAATGATCAGATGAAAGTACAGAGAATGAATGGCTAACAATTTACACTAACAAATGTGTTTCATCAGTGCATGAACAAAGAATTTATTTCTTATAGCCCCGGAAAATAACACCTTGTGAAAAAATATCAATGGTGCCAAAGAGAGAGAAAGAAGAGAAACATATATGTTTCTAATGAACTTTGTCATCATACATTAAAGGCTGAGTCGCATTCATTGAAATATTATCCCACCGGGACTTGGGGGTTGTGTATGAGAGAGGGGAACAACTTATAAAGTGTGTCAGGACTCTTGACTTGGTACTATCATAAAGCCCCGCTGCAAGCTTAGAAGAGGCTCATGGTCGTTATTCTCATGGAAAACACCATATGATCATGTTCAAATTCATCTCCAGACGTGTAATGCCAGCCACATCAGGGTACTGTCCCACCAAAGTAAATTCTAATTTTCTATCTGGTTTTAATACTCATTTGCTACTTTTGTACACTATAGTACATTAATAGATTTGACCAGGCTATATTCAGGACGTCTTTAACGTTTTGTTTGTGTGGCAGGTCAGAGACCATTACTCTTCATTTAGACTACCTAAGTCAAATCGGTTTCAAAGGTATTAGCGTACACATATATAATCATACGAATCAACACATAATATCATAAGCACAAAAGCAAATATATCCACATGAAAACAGTAATAACTACAGAAGGACATGCGCACACATAATTTCACACCAAAGTAGCTTCTTTTACCTGTTGTTGGAATGAGAAATGGAGTTCCAGAAGTGGTCTTGAAGATCTTCTTGACATCTTCCAACAGGGTTTTTGTAAGAGCCGGAACAGCTGGAGAGCGATAATCCTCATTGTTCCGGTTCATTGCACGAATGACCTGATCCGGGATATTGACAGGTCCTGGAACAAAGAGGTGGTTCCTTCCTGGTCCATAAACATAGTCCATCTTGTCCACTTGATGAAAACACAAACGCGGATATGTACAAAATACTTATAGAGAGGAATCCCTGCAAGATATGCAAGAAATGAATCATTTGAACCAAAAAATACATATACAAGTACAGGAATTGAAGTATAAAGCCCGCAACCCCTTACAACGTTGATTCCAGACAACGTTCTCCATGTTAAGTTTCAAAACTATAAACGTTAAACAATCTTGTTTCGAGAGTACTTCAGTTAAACAAAGTTGAAAAAGAGAGTATCCAGTGGTCAGGTGACCAATGATGCACAGATGAAACATCATGCATAATCTTTATACCTATTTTTCGACTCAATTGTTGATGATCTCCACCGAACCCAACCGGCAAGCCAAGAAACTTAGATCGTAGTTTTTTGGATGCGGTTAGGATTCTCTATTCAAAACTGTATTTCATCCCCTATTATTTGTCTTAAATACATGTCATACACTTGGTAAATATCCGTGCAATGGAATAGGAGATGAAACAAAAATTGGAATAGAGGATCCAAAGTGGTTTGGACAAGCTTATAAACTCTTTAAAACATTTTGTAACATGTTTGAGAACTTATAAGATGTTAAAAATTGTTTGGAAAAAAAAATAGCATATAAACTCCGATAGTCACATGACAAAATTGAGTTTTATTTTTAGAAGCTTTCCAAGTTTTCTGATTTTAACTATGTTAATTACAAAATATCATTATTAACGTCTTGTAAGCCAAAATCTTGTTTTGGCCAAACTCTGTGACAACTTATTCTTAATGTGAGATCAAACTTCATCCGGAAAACATGTCATAATATATGGGAGCTTATAAGACATTCCAAATAAGTTTATCCAAATACCCATTTAGAAGTTACCCTTAATTTTTACTGTCCCAAAAAACATTGTTGTTTCAAGATATACATATATATATATATATATCACTCATGCAAGCATGGCATACAGAAGTACCCTCTAAAGAACAGATTAAATGCAAGAAAACAGAATTAAATTTCAGAATAAGTGGCAACTTTACCTCAGTGGAGTCTGCCAAACGGGGACTTCTCCAAAAGCCTCCGCTATTTGCAGGGAGAAGAGAAATGAAGAAGAAAAGATGATAATGCCAAAGGGACTTTGAACAAAATTTTATAAGAGCGCGGGAGACCAATCAGTGTTCTCTGGGTCCCACTTTAGACTTCTAACGTGGCAGATAAGAAGAACACTAATGTTAATCCTGCGGCTAAGAATGTATGACATCTTTATAGAGTTGGAAACAACCAAAAAAAAAAAAAAATGTCTTTTGTTATAAAATAAATAATATTGTGCTTTTGCAGTCATGCCACTGATTTCTGGTCATATTTCTATTCGGCCTACGGAACTTCTGTTTATGTGAATTTAAACCCAGAGAGGGCTAGTGATTAGTGAAGTTGATTCATTGTGTAGTTAGTTGTTTTTAATTTTTGTTTTTTCTTTTTTTTTTTTTCCCCTTTATTTTTCCCTAATGAATATCGGTTTGGTCATAAGCAAGGAAAATATGGCAGTACCCTATTTGTAAAACTCTGTGGCAGACTAATAAAGAAAGACAAATACAAAATAATAATAGATTTCTTTACGTCCGACAAGTAGGCCGCTGCATGAGTTTTTATATACTTCTTAACACAAGATATATCAGGGATGAACTATTCAAAATTGTTTTGTTGGTATGACTACTAGCATCTTGTGCACATTTTGTATGTGTGCATCTAATTATTGAAGTAAAATCGATATGAATAGCTATAAAATTATAGTAATATATTGTGATGTAATTACGTATAGTGATCATTCTTCTTTGTAAATTAAGGTTACAAAAAGAAATATCATTAGAACATTCTATAGAAAAATTATATAAAAACACGTCAAGAGGCTACTCATCCAAATAGTATAGATAAACTCTGTACATAACCACACAAAAGTCGAAAAGTATGTAAAGAGACCTACCTTCATATTTTACTTATTAATTAAATAATTTACCAGATTGCTCCTTCTCATCATTTGATATCAAAAAATTACAAACTAGATTCGATGAACAAGAACATAGTTTTATCTTATTAATTAAAATCATGTGTATTTTACTAATTATGGCTTTTATATTGTCTTGTGCCTTGTCTCACAGGGATGCAATTTAAACAAACTTAACAATTACGTGCCTCATATGAAATAAAATGAAATTAAACCAGTGTAATTTGCAATTTAACAAAGTAGAAAACCTAGTAGAAAAATACCAACGTAATACACACCATAGAATAAGTTTAGTGAGCTTGAGGTGGAGAACAATACATGAGAGATAAAAGGATAAAGGGCTTTCAACCACACCATCCTCTATGGAAACTCAAGCCACACAACAAAACCCTCCATTTTGTTTTTATCTGCCTTCCTTTTCCAAAACTCCTGTTTTTATCTTTTGTGTGAGGTCACAACATAAACACATTGTATGTTTTTCTTTGCCAAAATAACAAACATAAATATATATAAATATCTATAAATATGTCCCTGGATTTTACCACATTACCCTCAAGATACCTCCATATACATAGATTATTATAATCAGAATAGGATTAATTACATCTATATCCTCTCTAAAATAGTGAAATTATGAACTCCATTCTATCTTATTTAAAAAATTGTCAATATCTTCATTCTGAAAATATGATGTTGACAAATTGCTCTTTTTGTTAGAGTTTTAGAGCGAAAATGCTAAAGTAAGCAAAGATACTAAATAAACTTTCTAATTTTTCTCTGAACCTTTTGTAAAATTTTGTAATTTAAAAGGGCACATTGAAGCTAAAAATATTTTCATTTCTACAAAATTTATGGGCATCCTTTGTGCATAGGAAGAGTTAGTGTCCATAAACCAATTTGTTATATATATATATATATATATGTATGTATATGAAATATTTGCTCAAGTAACATATGCAATAAATCTAATTTTACTACCAATTTATTATACATTATATATTTAGCTTTTTGCATAAACATTCATTGTGAAATTCTTAATTGGCAAAAAACCCCCTCTGTTATTTTTATTAGTAAATATATTTCCTATGTTAATTAGTCAATGCATTGTAGGCTTCTATACCCGGTATGTCTAACCCACTTGTTGCTATTGAGAGTGGTTGTGTAATTAATAACATGAAAAGACAAAATTGCCCTTATATTCAAGAGCTTTTTGCATAAATGCTCCCTGTGAAATTCTTAATTGGCAAAAAATCACTTTATTATTTTTATTAACAAAATGTGTAACGCAATTGAACTCAAACAAACTTAACCAAATTAAGTATGTAAATGTAAACTCAATCAACCAATGAAACTCAACAAAATTTACTAAGTTCACATTTTAATACTAAACTCAACCAACCAAGTAACATCCCAAAAATTTCAATAAGAATAAATTCAAACAAACTCCATTAGAAATCAAAAAGTCACATTATAATACTGAACTCAACCAATCAAGCAACATCCGAGAAATTCCAATAAGATCAAACTCAACTAAATTCCACAATAATTAATTAGTTTAAATTTTAATATTGAACCAAGCAACATCCAAGAATTTCTGATAAGATTAAACTTGGACAAAATCAATAAATTCATATTATAATACTAAATCAACCAAACAACATTCAAAAATTCAAATAAAATTAAAAAATAAAGTCTGTTTACATTATAATACTAAACTCAACCAAAACCAAGTGCAAATAGTAAGTTCATATCCAAAATAGACTATCAAATTTCATCAATCACTTGTTTATATTCCAAAATAAATCATCATCAAATTTAGATATCATTGCCAAAAATGGGATGAAAAAACTACCTACATTTGACTCAAAAAGTTGGGATTTGATTTGAGAAAATTTTAGATGAGGGTATTAATAAAAATCCACTCTTAATCAATGATAAATAAGGGGTTGGGTGAAGTGAGCAAATGTTTAATTAACACAAGGGATATGTTTGCTAATAAAAATAATATAGGGAGATTTTTTGCCAATTAGGAATTTCATAGGGAGTGTTTATGTAAAAAGCTCTTATATATTCCAATTTGTGACAATTTTTTATAAATTAATATATTTAACCTAGTGTTAATAGCAATATTATGTCATTTTCAATTAATGAAATATTTCATAGAAAAGCGATTCAAATAAATTTTTACATGGGTAGCATTTGCCCCAATTTTTTCACTAATACACCCTTCCAACTATAAATATTACAAATACATCCCTCCGTAAATATAAATGCTACTGAGATGCGAAGAACAAAGTGATCATTTAGTAATTAATGATTTAATTATTTTTAAGAAAAATTAAATGGAGAATAAAATGATCAATTCACTACTTCCATTTAAAGTTTCTAACAAAGCATTTTCAAATAGAAGATATTGATAACTTTTAAAATAAAAGAACTGATAATTTTACTCTTCCGAAGAGGATATAAATATAATTAACCCAAATGGAATAATTATTGTAACCTGCTCATGAGATTTGGCCTTAACTACATGAACCACCTCCTGTGATTTGAAAATTACAGTAGGATCTGCACTTCAATAAACTGCATTTATATAAAACTGCACTTCAATATGGTCGGGTCTATGCCCATAAAATATTCTATTTCTATTTCAGTTTCCACCAAATGAATTGACAATGAGGGACACAACTGAATTAACAATGAGGGAGTGATGCAAGTTTTCAACCATATGGATAGCTTTCCAATTAGGTCAAACGTCATAAACTGGCTTATCAAAAACCTGACTTGAGCTAGATTCTACATCATCCACGAGAAACCACAACCAAGCTATACATATGCAAATTTTTGCAACTGCATTTATAAGATTTTTAGTAGTCTATGAAGCAAAATTGTGTCATTTACACTTTATAAAGCCATCATACATACAAAAATGTGTCTTCCCATGGTGCGTTAACAAACGACCATCGCATCCTTACGACTATCCTCTATATACGTAAAGAAATTTGGAACTAAGTTAATATACGAACGAAACAAAGAGCAAAAGAATTGTTATAGAGGATTTCCACGCATATCTTTCTTTCATGTCAGCTTCTCAACATCAGGTGATCTTCAGAATTTTCTGTATCACCTATTCCAATAGGGTATTTTAAGCAGCTTCAGATCAACTCTAACTCTGAAAAAGGATGCAGCAAAATTGTTGTTGTCATGGTTTCAAACCTTTGAGAGAGTAAGGATCCCCAGAGCAGCTGAAGCCGTGGAGCAAGAACCCAAGGGCTTTGACAAAAAGATTGGCTACTCCTTGGCAACTCACAAATGTGCTGATAGTTACTTTATACCAGATGAGTAACCTTGTCGTGGAGGAAAGCCAGACTGTGGCATCCTATATGGCCTCCCATTGTTGAACTGTCTGCTATCTGACGGTGGAGGTCCAAGAATCCCAGAAGAATTTGGATCAGATAGCCATGCTCCATTGCTTGAAGGTCTTTGATATGGATGCTGATTATGAGAGGCGTCAGACTCAGCTCGTTTTCTACGTTTCCAAGCTTCAAATTTCTCCACGTCGAGATCCCTATGTATATATGACCCAGGAGCAGAACCGTTGATGTGGGATGGTCCCACACCAGCAACCTGTTGCTCCTGTTTAAGTTTAGAGTAAATTTGTTGAAGTCTCTCACCGGACAAATTTGAAAAGGTTGATACATAATTCCATAATCTCGTCGTCATCCCTGCAAAATGAAGCATTTAAATTAAACCATTTCACGCGCCGAAGAAACTGTAATAAAACAAAAGATGTACATCCATCCTTCATTACATTCCCATCATTTTTTCCCTTTATGAAAACAATTTACTCCGAACAGTCATAAACCCCTTCCCACTAATCCATACAGGCATGTAGACATCTAGCTCTTGAAGGAATAGCAGTTGACAAGCAAAGCTTAAATGAGTGATACACAAATGAGAATACATACTTTCTCGCCTATAAGACTCCTGCTCATACTCTGAAACAATTTGGTCAATCCTCCGACCAATAAGCTGCAAGTAATTCCGAATTTTGGAAAGAACCTGCAATGGAAGCAATTTTGGAGAAAAGTTCAGCTCTAATAAGGGAACCAAAATAATACAGCAGATGTTATAGCAGATGGCTAAACCCACCTTTTCCTTTGGCAGATCTGCACTAGTAGACTGCAGCTTTTGAAGACGCCTCAGAGTCTTTTCCTCATCAATCATGACATCTTCACACCACTCCCTCCATTTTACTTCCTTGAACTGCTCGTAAACTTCTTCATTATCAGACATTTCACCTTCCTCTTTAACTAAAGGCTCAGTCTTCTGGGATCTTGGAGCTCTTTTTCTGTTCATTTGAACGTTCGCACTAGGAGAATTAGGTTTCCCCTGTCTTCCCTTTCCACGTGATGACATAAAAGTTTCTTTCTGCTTTTTTGCATTCTTGCGGCCAGCTTTCACATTTGAATTCTTCCCACCAACAGCAACGGTTTCCTGAGAACAGATTATGCAGGCAACAAATTGAAGGTAGACAAGAAATTTGGAGAATCAGAGGGGCTTGTCGCTCATATGCGTGTCTCTGTGTGTGTGTATTTGTATACACAGCAACTCTTTAAACACACATCATTGTCATCATTTGCAGCAATGAAATATGCATGTGCGGAGAAGCACAGTGAATCCATCAGTGAATATTAGCTAGCAATCAGAAACTTATTTGGAGTCCCAAAGTTGAGGCTTATGCTTCAGCCAGCGGGACTCCAAGCTAAGCCATCTTCATATGAATAAATGCAAGGAGAGCTGCGTGAATGCTCAAGTGAAAACTAGTAACGAAATATAAGATGAGGTCTATTTCCATATTTGAAGAATAACAACTAAGCCAGCAAAAGAACTAACTAATCACGTAATGTCACTTCATCATCCTGGGAAATTGGACTCAACAAGCAGCCAGCAAATAACTTCAACAGGGATCCACATGGATGCCATGGAAAATTAGCACTTTGTGCTACCCAGCTTTCAGGAAATCATATTCAGAGAAAGGCCTCTAAACATTTTACTATAATGATCCCCATATCATGATACTGTCAAACTCTATTTCATAGAAAGAACAGAATGCTCATCCCAAGAATCAGAATTCCAGAGAGATTTGAACGATGTAGTTAGTTGTCCATTGCATTCAGTTTAATCAGAGAAAGTATCTATTCCAGTGAACTCTTAATTTCAATTAAAGCACATCTCAAATGATGAAGTAAATCAATATTAATTTCAGTATCGATATGATGGATGGGGCTGGTTTACTAAGAATGCATTCAGCCTACCATTTCCAGAAGCTGTGAAGCTCGTTCTTTCAGTTGGGGGGCTCGAGGTAAGAAAGTTTCATGATGTTGAAGTTCCACAGGAGCAATCTTCTTAGTAAGACCAAGACTTTCATCTAACCTGATCTTCTCCCAATTGCCGAATCCATGATAGTGAATTCCAAGCAGCAGCCTTGCATCATCCTCTGGCAGTACCAAGATGAAAAAATTATGCAACCAGCCATAATGAAGACAGGCAGGGTAAATTTATCCCAACAACATTACACCAGGCCCAGCCGTCCCACCAGAGAAAGGAAAGCAAAATAGCTTCAAATAAAAGGAACAACTAGAAATATAATATGAGCAACAGAAAAG
Organism: Handroanthus guayacan; assembly: GCA_014898755.1. Classification (NCBI taxonomy): domain Eukaryota; kingdom Viridiplantae; phylum Streptophyta; class Magnoliopsida; order Lamiales; family Bignoniaceae; genus Handroanthus; species Handroanthus guayacan. The sequence goes on from JACFYI010001127.1 coordinate 462,992, forward strand.
AGAGAGGGAACCCCAGGATGCATGCACAAAAGAAGAGAGGGTTTACTTACTCTGGTTCCAGCCACAACCTTTAGACCACGTTGATGGTTTGAGATATGCAAGTGCTCTGAATTGAGCAATGGGATCTTCATATCTGCTAATGCGTTTGGCAAGGAGCTGAAGTTCTTCAACGCGACTTAAAAATTCATCAGCCTTGACAGGTACGCCAAAAAAATCCAAAAGCGGGCCCTACAGGAATACCAGAACATGTTTCAGCTGCCATACCTGCAGAGCTTCCAATTCTATAGATCCAACATATAGATGACAAAAGGACAAACCTTTGGGTCCAGAGTTTCTCCTTTAACTGCTTCTTTACAACCATCAATTAAAGCATCATAAAGTTCGAGTTGCGCTTCAGTTGGAGCAGCTTCAACTGTTCCACCGACCTCTGCAGCTATCAAGCTTATTTGGCTATCATTTCCAAACTTCTTAACCTAATTTTAGGAAAATAAAATGTCCCATCAAAAATGCAGATAACGGAAGATTGTAGAGAGGAAAATTTTCATGAAGAAAATTTTGAACTAGCATTCAGCTGAGAAGGGTCCATATATCCTAAACCCAGTCTGGTTTCAAGTTAATTGAAGGTCTCAGCACAAGTTGGGGATCAGGATCAAAAATAGAAATTGGAGTATGATCTTAAAAGCTAAAGTTGATTTAAAGCCCTTAAGTCTAGAGCTAAGATTTCCAGTATATTTTGGCTTTATGCAAAATCCTTAGTGCTCCCTCCCTCCCCTCCCTCCATCCTGAAATTTATCTTGCTGCCCTTAAAAGTCACATTTTCAAAGCTCATGCCATCCCAACAACATTAGCAACCAGAACATCCGACTCACAACAAAACTTTTCTCAGGCACTTCGCACAATCCACCCAAATATCTCATAGTGGCATACAATCCAAAAAAGGCAGGTCAAATGGTATGCAAACATAGAAGACGCATAAGAATTAATCTCCGTGCTTCATTCAAGGTCAACATTGTCAGAATGTCCACTTGCATTCATTTGCAATTAATTGCCAAAAGATCTTGTTCTTACTTATTTCTAGGAGCATGCATAAAGTAAAATAATCCACAATGGTATTTTGGTAAGCTAAAATTCCTGAATGTGTCCCTATGAACACTGAAATCAACTCAGACAATTTACTATTCAATTATTTACACAAGGACATTTCTTTTAGCCACTGAATATATGACCCACAATTTTCACAGATAATAATCCAGCGAAATGGAACAATTGTGACAATTGAACCCGAAGAAATCCACGTGCCAGAATCCATAAATTCTGGCACTTAGTCTCTTTGGTAATATTATACCTTACTTTACCATGATGCTATTCATACTAGGCCTGAAAATATACGAGACACCAAAGGTTTCTTTTCAGTCATCAAAAGGAAAGAATAATGAAATATCAGCATGTTAAAGAAAAAGGTATCAGATATAAATGCAATTCTGTTCTTATTACTATCATTTGAGCAATATTAAGAAGTCAATTTATGCTTAAATTTCATGTCTATGCTACCAATTGATGTAACTTTACCGCGCGGGAAAACCGTGTTGCATCTCTCTTTGGTAAGTTCCCATAAGACCATCCTCTCACTTGAGCAGTAGCACCCTCAAGCATAGGAGGAGAGTAACCAGAATCTGCCCTCCGTCGCTTTGACTGTCTCTCTTGAGATTCAACTCCTTTCTTTTTCCTTTTATTAACCCTTTCAGATGGTATAGCCTCAGCATAACTTTTAATATTGCGTGCTGCTCGGGGAGCTAAAGCATCCTAGAAGATAGAAGCAACACCAAATGAACAACTTATAACACTGAAATAATTATAAGAGACAACTTGTATCCAACAGGGTATATTCCATACTTCAGCTTGCGCTATTGCTTCCGGCTTTATCATCCGGCTCCAAAAAGTTCCATCATCTTCAGCACTACAGAAATTGGCCACCTGCATGTGGTGACAAACAATAATTCACTTCACATGGCAATCTTTGGATATAAAATGCTTCAAGCATCAGCCAGAGAAATAGGTAAATGAAGAATCAAGGCTATTTATGAAGAGAGAGTACCGGGAATATAAAGGTTGATAAGGGGCCTCTCATCAATATTTCATTATCGTAAAGAACACAGATATACAGAAAAACTGGAAAAGAAAATATCTAATCTATATTCAACAGAAAAGCCTTGATATGTTAACCTTAAAAGCGCTCAACAATTCAGGTCCTTGCTCTCCTTCAGTCCCTTCGTCTTCAACCTTCTCTGCCCTTTCAAGGATCTCATCAATATCCATACTAAGAAGCCTTTTCTTACTTTCCTCATCATTTTTCTCTTCCTTAAAAAGTTCTTCTGCTCCAAACCTCAGAATTGCTGAAAGCTCATTCTACATAACAGAAGGGGCAAAAATGTAGAGAACACAGCCACAGATTTAAAAAACATAATAAAATGATCTAGTATGGAAAATTGAAAAAATAAGATGCACAAATGAACAGAACAGTAGAATCTTCACCAATGTAAGTGATTTATTTCTTAAACTTACTTTATCAAACGAAGTTCCTTTTTTCGCTTCCTTCTTCTCCAGTCTGCCCTCAGCATTCAATTTTTGAATAACTAAATGGTCCAGAACCTGAAAAAATTAACACCATGAAGTGAGAACTTGGACAAGAACTACCACCAGCTTCAAACAAACGTCACTCCGAAATCTAAATAAGATGTTCATACCAGCAACAACTATAAATTAATTCAAACACTAAATTAACATGTCAGCAAACACATAGCAGAAGACATAAGAAAAAACCAAGTTCTATGATATTTTATTAACATAAAAGAGTATGCAGAGACATAAGGATTGCTTAAGTTTTGGGTAAGCATACCATCTTCTTCTTAGCCCGCTCCAAGATATCTTCCTCAACACTCTTGCTAGTAACAAACCGGTATATGTTAACTACTTCTTGCTGCCCAATTCTATGAGCTCGGCTCATTGCCTTATAGCAAACATTATGAAAATTAGTAAGCAAATGAACCTTATCATAACATACAGCAACACAAATTGAAAACTATGAGAAAGTGTGGAATAAGAATCATTTCCACCAACCTGTAGATCATTTTGTGGATTCCAATCTGAATCAAATATAATAACTGTGTCGGCAGTTGCAAGATTAATACCCAAGCCACCGGCACGAGTTGAAAGAAGAAAACAGAAATCCTCGCTACCAGGAGCATTAAAATGATCCATGGCCTGCTGGCGTAACTCAGCCTTTGTGCTACCATCAAGCCTCTGAAATTGGAATCCTTTAAGAGAGAGATACTCTGCCAGAATATCCAACATCCTAACCATCTGGTAGTCAAATAAAACGGGTTAATCTTGTTGTCTTCAAATACAAAGTTAGGAAACCAAAGAAAGATTTCAAGAAAGTCAAATTGGTCAGTTCAAGGTTTCTGCACCGCTGGAAGGCTAATGCCATGAATATTAGGCAACTACAAACCAAGATATGCTAAGTTGCCTGATGAAGAATTATTGAATTTAAAATACCACAAGACATCTACAAGAAATACAATCAGCTTATAGATGCTGGCATTAATGCTCAAGTACAGTCACTTGATTCACATTTTCAACAGTTTCTATCAAAGCCACTTTTCAAGCATGCTTACTAGCGCTCTAAGCCTACATCACATCATAAAGGATTGAGTGCTCAGGCAAGATAAATGAAGCCAGAAGGGGTTAAGTGCCAGGCAGAAAATGTTAATAGCAGTAATATGGGAGCCACCTGGAGCCCACACCACCTGGCAATTATCCGATAGAACCTGTCCTGGTTAATAAATAATACATCACAGATAAAATAGAAGAGGTATGCATACGCTCATGATCGAATGGGAAACAAGAAACATAGGTTTGAAAGGTAGAGTGTTAAGTGTTTAAGGCTCAAGGGTAATCAGCCAACCAGTAAGAATTTTTTGAAAAATGATGTGAGTCCCATTAGAAAAATGCCTAGTCATACTTAAATTATCCTAGTACCCCTGTTTTTTACACTTACTTCGCATGTTCAAAATTATGAAGGGTTGAATAAATGGCCTAAGAAGCTGAATCATGGAAATTGAACGAGACTG
>JACFYI010001127.1:481318-494705 GCA_014898755.1 Handroanthus guayacan
AAAAGAAGGAAAAAAAAGGAAAAGAATCCATATGTTTCCTTCCCTGTAGTAGATTGTTAGTTTTTCGAACTTCAAGTTGATTACCTTGCATTTCTTGCACCTCCCAAAACAAATGGAGAGGAGGATTGGGGCAAGGGGCAGGTTAATTTTTGCTCATTATGTTATTGAAAACTGATGCTTCTTTTTGGAGGATGTTAGTTCTGTTGGTCACTTATTCAAAATAATGAATTTAAGGTGGTGAACCCTTTTTTATTTGCATTATCGTGCTTTTATTATAACATTTCTTGTTAACAAGCATTACATGACATGCAGGTATTGGATTTTGCCATATTCCCCAAACCAGAGTTTGATCTGCCAATTTTTTGTGCCAACTTTTTCACCACTGCAATGATGAATATAATTGTATTGTAAGCTATCTTATTTCCATTTTACTTGATAAACAAAACTATGTTTTCTTTCTTTCTTTCTTTTTCTTTTTCTTTTTCCCCTGTTCTTTGATGGAGAACAGAATTGTGTTTACCCATTCCATTTTGGTTTATACTGAAAAGCACAATCATCTATGAAATAGAATAAATATTTATAACGTGCATTCTTGGATGCTCACTGGCAGGATGGCTTTTGTACCCTCTATTTTCCATTGTTTTAGAGAGCATTTAAGCACTGATTAATTGATGCTATAGAGTTCTTTTTTTTATTTTTATTTTTTTATTTGATACTCCAGATAGTTTCTTTCTTTTGCTTCCTTTTCTTTTTGTTCTATTTATCTAAGCTTTTTCCATTTTTCCTTTATTTTGTTTCTACAAGATTCTAATATTTACTCACATTATGAAAATTTGTTCATTCATATACTACAGACTACTGTTAGAATAATAAAAACTGCTACTAAAATAAGATCCAGTACGATTTATTGTTGTTTAATTATTAGATAAATTCTATTTCATGGATAACGTCTTTGCTAATAGCATTGTATTTTTATTATCAGGGACCTGAACCCACTACACGATGTCATCAGTCAACAGAATTACAAGGAAAAGTACTATAAACACTTAATTCCTCTTGGAATCAAGTATGCTAAGGTGAGCGAAGTGTTAAATACTTTTACGCGCTGGAATTATGTTTCAAATGTTCCTGTTTAATTTATCTTCCTACCATCTAAAATGAGATATGGTGATTTAACACAGATTTCATGCAGCTTTTGCCGTGGGGCGGAAAGATTACCAGTGAGTCTATAAAATTTTTCTCACCAATTGTAATATGGAGCAAATTTCCTTCAAGCCAGGAGAAGCACCATGTTTTGTATTCTGCTTTTGAGGATTATCTCAAGGTACATATATATCTAGTTAATGCTCTCCAGACAGCTGCCTTGATGTACTAGCATTAGATCATGGTATGCGGAATGTACATATCTAGCTTTGATGGGTATTTTCACATGCTTTTAGGCCATATTATTTAGGGTTAATTACAGGGACCCCCCTTGGGAGATAGTGTAATTACTCAGTGTACCCCTCCCCCTTTTGAAATTACAAAAACCTCCATTCTGAAAATACTTTGTTTATACGTCTCTCTCTTCTTCTGTTAGAGTTTTGTAAGAAAATTGTTAATATCATTTAAAAGACTAATTGATTTTTCTGCTTACCTTTTAACCATACTTTTTACACACTTTTAAATTTTCAATGCACAAAGATATGCTTAATAATTTAGAGAAGTCTCAAAAAATTCAGGGCACTTTTTAATTTCACATATTATTAAGGGCATCTTTGTCAATAAAAATTGTAGAAAAGTGTCAAAAAAATAGGGTGAAAGGGTAAATTGGAAATCAACCAATCCTTTTGATAATATCAACGTTTTTCTTCCAAAATCCTAACAAGGAGGCGGGGAGACATGTCAACAAAGTATTTTCAGGTTTTTGTAATGTCAAAAGGGGGAGGGGTATAGTCAGTAATTATGCTATCTTCCATGGATTTCACTATAATTGACCCATTTATCTATAGACTCTTAAGCAAGAATCTTACTCTGGTTTGAAGTAAACTCGAGCAACTTTGGACATGCCTTTGACTTGTTTTTACATACTTCGTTGGTGGTCTCGCAGTCATGGCTTGAGCTGATGGACCAGGCATCAGGGGAAACTGATGTTTCTCAGACTATGTTCAATCTTGAAGCACAACATAGGTATCTCACATGGAGAGCAGAAAAGGTAGATGCTGCAGTTTTTTCTGTTTCGATTTAACCCTGCTCTAGCACCATTGTGGGCTCGATAGGTTGATACTTGACAGTGTTTATTGGTGCACTTTATAGATACATCCTTTTAATACTGATGAAAATCAATTGCAACACTCTCATAGTTTGTTAATGATCATTTAAGGTTCCATGTAAACTAATTTCATACCACATTAAGATGATCTCTAGACATCAATCCTATTCAGTGGCATCTGCAAGAAAATGAACTGTTCTGCTGTTTCTTTGTATATAACACCGTCTGTAGTTCAAAATTAACACAGATCCAGCTTATTAGCTGTGACAAGGATTTTCCTATTGGGTAAGGAAGGAGGAAATCGGAATGTAAGGATTCTTTATGCAATCATAATGAGTTAAAAGCTTTGGGCCTCTTTGATGGCTGTATAAACTCATATGATCTTAGCATCATGGGGAATGTGGTTCCCTCTTATCTGTGACGAAAATATATTTGTCTGGGATGTGTGGGGAGAATTGTTTGTCGAAATAAAGTATAAGACTCTGCTACATATGTGTTGGATTTGGCAGACCTGCATTTTTATGTGGAAAGTTTCTGATCAAAATTCTGAAATTAGGATCCGGGCCATCAAGTTCTGAGAAGATTAGTTGGGGAGACTCATGCGAAGGTACCAATATCTGATGGCTAGGCATCAAAGTGTCTGTTAGCATGAGAATTCCGTTGTTATTCTTTTTCCTTCTCTTGCCATAAAGTTGGCATATTAGTTTACTGTTTATTACTCTGCAGGAAATAATCAGGAGTTTTCTCTTCAGTGGAGTGGATGATCTTGGAACCAAAACATTTATCGATTACTTTCCAGAGTACAGGCGTGATGATGGGACTATAAATCAGAAGCGCAGTATGATTGGAAAATCATTTGAAAGTCGTCCATGGGATACAAGAGGAGAATTCATCGGCAACACGTTAAGATAGAAAGTATGCAGTATTATCTTATTTCCAGTTCCTTGTATTAGATGCATTTTCCCTTTCTCCCATGTGCATATAATCCACCTCTTTTTGTACGAAAATGATAAAAGATTCATGTTACTTCCTGGTCGAGTTGGCAATGGTGATGCCATAAATTTTGTATGATCTATTAGAACATGGAACACTTGCTTTCTGTTTGTATGATGAATAGTTTGAAACAATACAATTTGGGAATTGGATAAAACGTAATTATCTTGAACCCATCAATCAAGAAAAACTGAAAAATTGGATGAGAATTACAGGAGAAAGAAGAATTTTGTTTCTTCCCTACGAAGAGAACTACACTTTTCAATTCTGCATTTTTCTCCCTCCGGCTAGCTCCAATGTCCCCCATATAGAGACTCAAATTCTGATCTAATGGGCTAATAAAATGCCAATGGGCTTGGAATTAATCAAGCTAATTACATCAATTATAAAGCCCACTATCTATTACAACAAAAGCCCAATCTATTCTACATATCTGAAAACACGTTTTTATTTTGGCTCGTTACAATACCGTCCCCTTCAAATGATCCTTGTCCTCAAGGATCAAAAGAGTAAAGGTGTTCTTCTTGCACGTTTGCCAGCCACCATCTTCGTCTGCAAGAATTGTAGCAAGTCAACTGAGGTCAACGCTCCAAACTGTGGAGGAGGCTCCGGCAGTGGCAATGGTTCATGAGGCCGCTTCTTCACTTTAAAACAATAGTCCATTGCAAGAATGAGATTGCATTCGTATATTTCCCTTATTGTTCCCTTTATCCTCATATATTCAGGAGTTACTTCGTCATCCCGAAACTCCAACCTTTCCGTGTTATCCTTATTAAAGACAGTTAACTTAGTTACCAAACCACACCATACACCACCCAAAAGACATTTAACTTCATATTTTCCTTCTAGATCTTCAAAGCTCTCCGTCGTGTAGTCGAGACCAAGATCAGCTCCCAAACTTTCTAAGAACTCTAGCTTTCCAGTGCCGGCAATAGCAGTTACTTTCGAAGCACCAAATTTTTGTTTCACAAGCTGAATTATGAGGGATCCAACACCACCGATTTCTCCGAGAAAAAGTACGGATTTGCCTTTTAAAAATGCAGCCCTTTCAAGACCTTCATAAGCTGTCTCGATAGCAAGGAGGAAAGCAACAGGTTGCACCAAATCCTGATTCTTGGACTCAAAAGCCAGCAACATTTCATCAACAGCCGTGTACTCAGGTACATACCCAAACTGTTTAGGCCCGTCAAGTGCTTTCTCGCTTATATTTCCATAAACTTCATCTCTTTCTCTTACGTCCTTCACTTTAGTCCCCACTTTAACCCCCACTCCAGCCATATAGCCAGAACCAGTAAGAAGAGGAAAATCAGTAGCCTTATATATTCCTAAACTTCTCTTGAAATGAACAACAGTGACCTTGTATAATCCTAAACTTCTATTGAAATGAACAGGATTAGGAGTAGCCACAACCACTTTGATCAAGACTTGATTCCCCTTAACTTTGAGTACAGCAACATTATCCTCAAGCTTCAAAACATCAACATAGCCATATTCACCTTGCATTGCTTGTTGGGCAGAGATCCAAGCTACAAATTCGTTGATGGATTTTCTTGAAAGTGGTTTCTTGTCAGCATCGTTATGTTCTTATAGCCTTTGAGCAGCGGCAATTGCCCTGCCCCTTCTCAAATCCTTTTCCAGGCAAACAAGAATGTTGGAGTTATTTCCCAATTCCACAGTTTCTTCATCTTGCTGGGTCATATATTTTACACTACCAAGAACAAGGTTCTTGGCGTCATAGCAAGCCGTCACCAATTCCACTGGTTTATCGTCAGGGATACTAGCCAAATCCACCATTTTCGGTCGCCTATAAGTAGCCACGTGACACCGACGTGTTGAGATATTATCCACCACGGAACCCAACTGATGTGTATGACTCAATGAGAAGGGCAAGCTGCCATCATCATGCTGCCCGTCGAATCTTTCAATGGGGTCTTGTTCTTTCGATTCTTGGAGAGTATTAGGCAACGAACCTTGAATATTTGTGTCCGAGGCATTTCTACGAACACCTTGTGGTTCAGCCAACCGCAATCCTATTTCTTGAAGTTTCTCCCCAAGATTTCCTGGGTTATTCATCAGAGGTAATACCCCCTTTAATTCTTCCACCATTTGACCTATTTGTATAGTGTTGGTGCGAAGATTTTCTTTGATTCTTTCTAATTCGTCACTAAGTGCATTGAGTTCGTCCTCTTCTGCCATTGATGAAGATTGAGAACTGCTCCCACCGTGCAAATGCCAGGCTTGGTGTCCGGAGAACTGCCTGGCTCTGGTACCACTTGAAACAATACAATTTGGAAATTGGATAAAACGTAATTATCTTGAACCCATCAATCAAGAAAAACTGAAAAATTGGATGAGAATTACAGGAGAAAGAAGAATTTTATTTCTTCCCTACGAAGAGAACTACACTTTTCAATTCTGCATTTTTCTCCCTCCGGCTAGCTCCAATGTCCCCCATATAGAGACTTAAATTCTGATCTAATGGGCTAATAAAATGCCAATGGGCTTGGAATTAATCAAGCTAATTACATCAATTATAAAGCCCACTATCTATTACAACAAAAGCCCAATCTATTCTACATATCTGAAAACACGTTTTTATTTTGGCTCGTTACATAGTTGAAGATGATGATAGCCTTCTATTTAAGCTTTGCCTAGGGTCGCTGATAGGACTATCTGGTCTATTTGCAAATAAGAAAAACATGTCTGGTCGTGCACTGAGGTCGAACACAAGAAGTAGGCAGGTCTTTATCTAAAAGCAAAGGACACAGTTACAGTCGCTGGATTTTTTCTAATGAAGCCATCATGCTTAAGTCAAGTGGGATGATGAGAATAAAATTAGGTCGAATAAATATTATTGAAAATGGACTTTGAATCCAATTCAACCTCAAAAGTTAACTTGTAAAGTGAGGAATGTTTAAGATTATATAAAGAGATTATAACCCTTATATTTTTCTGATATAGTATCCTAATATGTTCCCTATATGCGCAGGAATGAATATCTAAAGCGTGTAATAATATAAAATGGGTGGACAAATAACAAATGTTCAGAAATGAACATTTAGAGCATGAAATAATATGAAACAGAAATTGAATAGTCCAACATCATGAATGAGTCTGGTTTAGATACGATGTTGAACATGGATCTTGAATTTAATCCCAAAAATCAGTTTGTAAGGTGAGAATTGTTTAAAATCATATAAAGAAGCCATAATTTTTATATTTTTCCGGTATGAAATTCTAACAAATATAAAATAGATTGTAATAGTTTAGGTTAGAATTTGTCAAATATATACCTTTATGTCACCCGAGTTGGAGGTATTTATGGTATGAGGTTGATGTGGCTGGTGGTTGTTAGGTTTAGATGGCATCCGATGATTCCTTCAGGTTGACTGATTCCTTCATGTTGACTCGGTGCATGGTTGAGAATGATCGGATTGTGTGGGCGAACATCAATCTGCCCCCCTAAAAAAGACACGGGTCATGGACTATTCAAGGATTTTTCCCTTACCAACACAAGTACGTCAAGTAATCTGGTCATTATGGGCTGCTGGCCCCATTAATGGGCTGTTGGGCCCATCAGTATATGTATCAAACATGCAAAATGTACATGGGCCTATCTCTAAGATAGTTTGAGTGAATTTTTTTTAAGCTTATAAACATTTACTAATCAAATTATGACATTTGAATATCTTTCGAATGACGTCTAAGAATCAAATTGAAATTTCAAAAATATAATGTTATATGTTAAAATTTCATATCGAGTAAACTGAATAGATTGGATTATCTTTGATTTCTTTTTAATTTTTTGTTTGTTAATTCGACTAATTGCCTTTGCGAGAAAAATATAAACAAATAAAATGTATAGTTAAAGATTACATGACTAAGTTACAATTACATTTTTTATTTATCATTTTAACATTTAGAGTCAAGAATAGTGTTCTAAATATAATAAAAGTGGTGGAATGAAAAATTAAAAAAAAAAAAAACGGCTACGAAAATATAGAGATTTATGTTCTACAGTAAAAGTAAGTAAGGGCAATTGAGTCATTTACTATTAAAGGATGTGGTGTGCGGAATGCAGAAGATAAAAATTGGACTATGGAGTATAGAAATTACGACCATTATTATTTGAAGGAGATAAAAATGAATATCCAAATAACTTTTTGAGTTTGTGAAAACTTAATTGGTGAAAGTGCTAGGGCCTTGATCCCATTATTACCATCTAAACGGAGCAGGTAAGAGAGCAGCACCTGATCCCAGCACCTGATCCGCGTTTTACGAAGCCAACAGGCAACAACTATTCAAAGGCGTACCAGGACTCTTTTTTATCTTTTCTTTGATATGCCATCATGAAATGTATGTCTCTTGCCGACAAGAGTGTGCAAATGCTTTATTCGCATATCGAGATTTCTTCTAATCAATAATTTAATAATCTTTATATACTGCTTGAATTGGCCCGATGAAAACTTATGAGCCTCAAATTCATTAGGGATTGAAAGAGAAAAAGCTTGATCTGGTAAAAGAGTAAATATTGCAAGAAATATGATTGCATATTGCATATCTATAAAATATAACAGATTATTGTTAGAATGACGTATAAGAGAACACGACTTGATTCCAATAGTTATTTCAGGTGTGCGGATCATGATAGAATCCTTATTACTAAGATGCGGCTAGCTAATTTATTTTAGGATTTATATGGAGTATATATGGTAATAAATATAATTGTGTATCTTTAAAATGTGACAATTTCTTCTAATATATGGCATTAGGGATGAGGTATTCAAGGACATGTGATTCAATTCTTAATAGTTATTTGGAAGGTGAAATTTATTTCAATATTACTAAACTACTATTTAAGAGAATGTTGACTATCTATTTTAATTTGGGAGTACTTTTGTAGATATTGCGTCATAACTTTCTTGGCTTTGTAATCAAATCATCTATAACTATTAATGTTAATATTTCATTTCATAATGCCATGTACATACCCAATAAATCATAGATTTACCTATCACTAACCATTTTATATTTACCAAGTAGGCTAGAAGAAATTTATCTCCAACACACTGTTGAAAGAAAAGTGTTCAATATTTCATAATAGGTAGGAAGAAAATAAATTACTTTTGACTAAGTAAATTTCTTGAATAGTCATAATCTTTCCCTTATTATTATTTTTATTATTTTTAATTTTTTTACAAAGTAGGTAAAAAGTAGGTAACTCATCAAGATCTTCATATATCTATCAAATCTTAAAATTGTGAATTGATGAGTTTGCTTTTGGAGGGTTGCCTAACCACTTTCCCTTTTTTCTTCAAGTGTGAAAACAATATTAATTTGAAGGTGTTTGGGCGTGCAGAAGAGAACAAAATTAATGTTTGGAAGTATGTGGAAGAATTTCTTGCAATTCCCACACTAGGGAACAAAAATGTTGGCACGTTGTTTGGCTTTTGTTAATGCGCATTTGGAGCCTAGTCAATCTTGAAGAACATCATAGACTTTTGCCTTTAGGCAGCCTTTGATTCCCTATCCACCTCATGTCAAGACAAATATGCTACAATATAGTCATTCCAAATTCGAGAGAGAGAGAGAGAGAGAGAGAGAGAGAGAGAGAGAGAGAGGGTATGTGTGTAATTTTAGTTTCTTGATTAAGACATGAACATTTGGCCCTATTTATTTTATTTTTTCTTTTTGTGGGTGGGGTGAATTTTGTATGGAGTAATATTGGATTCTTGATTGAACTGTGTCTATATTATTGGCTTCAGAGAAAATTATGTTACTAAGTACTTTTTACGTTGATGAACAATTTTGTTATAAAAGTTAGGAAGCATTTTTGCTTGAAAGATCATACGGAAAATGAACTTTTTGGTAAGAGTTCTTTTTTCCCCTCTTTAAAAGCATCTTATTTTATTAGGAATTTCGCATATTACCAAATATTAGGGTAAAGTATTAGACAATTTCAACAGTCATGGTAGTTATTTGGAGATGATTTATCGAAAAGCATGTAGTCTCCATTTTGGTCAACAATATGTATTCACTTGAGCATCAATATTTTTGCAATGCTTATTTTTTCAACTATGAAGAGCGCCAAGGTAATCCACATCAACTGAGCTAAGAAATATGAATGATGATGTGAGTGATGTTCTAAATATTTTACCTCGTATAATTTTGGAAAATAATTTAAAAAAGCGCACACACACACATTTTCACTTCTAAAAGAAGGGGGCTTTGAAGTCCAAAAAATGAACTGATTTATCAATAGAAAGTCCAAAATCAACTTGAAATGAGTTCTTGTAAACCACTTTGGAGTTTGGGCCCTTTATTCCAAGTTGCATTTAATTTTTTATTTTATTATATAGATGCTTGTCAAGCGTATTGCATCTACAATTCTATATTTTTACAAAAAAATAGTAAATGCACTTAGCATGATTTAAGATAAGGAATATAAGATGAAAATTTATTTTGAAATAAAGAATTCTAATCGCTAAAAATTTTTGAGTATTTTTCTTTTTTAAGATTGAGATAGTAGAAATGAAGAATGAGAATTGAACCCCACATATAAGAAGGGGGACCGGTGCCACTATATTCAAAAGGTGTGACCATTGATTTTGAGTATAATAACACATCTTTTCTCCCCTCATCCCAACTAAACATATGAAAACATTTCTTTTTTAATTTTTTTTGCCTTCCATTTTTACCTTCTAAAATCTAACGCTATAGATACAGTTCAAGAAAATTTAGAAATCACCGAACAAAAAATGTTCTTACCATGTTCGAAGTTAAAACCATATAGGAATTTTCAATCCCCAAGTAATTCTGTCCTGGAAAAAAAGCCTGTCATTGTCGCAGGAGGACTCCTAATTTGTTCCCCATCTGAGTAGATAATGACAAGTGATATCCTAAGACAAAGAATGAGAACAAATTTGAAGACAAGGGGCTCTTAACTTTTCTTGTGGAGCAAAAAGTAAAGTACAAAGTCGGCACATGTTCACACAAATTCCATATTCCTTCTACAGGCAAAAGGACACCAAACCAGTTGCGACAACAAGTCATTGTCACAAATCTTGTTTCTTTCGGCCTTAAATTGAACCAAACCACTCCTCTCTCTCCCTTTCTCTCTCTCTCTCTTTATGTACAAGAAAATTAGGAGAAAAGCTTGAGGGCTCTTGGGCTGTTTGTGGGAATTTGCTTGGGGATTTTTGTGGGTTTTTGATGGATTGAAAGACCCATAAAGGTATTTAGAAATCTTGGCTTGGTTAGTGAATTCTCGAAATTTGCAAGTGTTTGTCTTAATTTCGTGGTGTTTCCTCTGTTTTGTCGTTTAGTTTGATTCTTGATTGAGTGGCTTGGGATTCTTGATTTGGTGGTTGTTTCAAGGATTCTTGCATTAATCTGTACTTGATTTGAATCTGTCTTTAATTTCAAGCGCAAAAAGGGTTCAACTTGTAGGAATTTTTTGTTTGCACAAATGTTGCAAGAAGACGGATCATCATCTGTAACTTCATCACCCCTACAAATGATTCCCATGATGTCTTTATCACCTGGTTTGGTGTCCGCATATCCATGGCTCAAGGAGCTAAAACCTGAAGAAAGGGGATTATACTTGATCCATCTTTTAGTCACTTGTGCAAACCATGTAGCTTCAGGCAGTTTTGAAAATGCAAATATAGCCCTTGACCAAATTTCCCATCTTGCATCCCCCGAAGGCGATACTATGCAACGAATCGCCTCGTATTTTTCTGAGGCTCTTGCTGATAGGATGCTTAAAACCTGGCCTGGTGTATATAAGGCCTTTAACTCTACAAGAATTTCAGTTGTTGCAGAAGAGATTCTTGTTAGGAAAATGTTCTTTGAGTATTTGCCGTTTATGAAAGCGGCTTTTGTGATCACTAACCAGGCGATTGTCGAAGCTATGGAAGGTGAAAAAGTGGTTCATGTTATCGACTTAAACCCGAGTGAACCTGCACAATGGTGTGCACTCATACGGGACTTGAGTGCTCGGCCCGAAGGGCCGCCCCATCTGAGGATTACGGGTGTACATCAACGAAAGGAGGTGTTAGAACAAATGGCTCATATTTTGACTGAAGAAGCAGAAAAATTGGATCTACCGTTTCAGTTTCAGCCTATAGTAAGCAAGTTAGAGAATCTTGATTTTGAGAAATTGCGTGTCAAGACAGGGGAGGCTCTAGCGATTAGTTCGATTATGCAGTTGCATACTGTCTTAGCTTGTGATAATGATAAAAAGTCTCCAAATGCTATTGGTGTTCACTTGCAGAGAGTTGCACATATGAATCAAAGTACATTAAGGGAGTTACTTGATAAGGATATGGTTAATGGTTATAGCCCGAGCAACGACTCAACCTCGTCATCACTGTTATGTTCCACTGCCTCATCAAATATCGACAGTTTTCTTAGTGCTTTATGGGGGCTTTCACCAAAGATTATGTTGGTGACAGAGCAAGATTCGGACCATAACAGCAAGAACTTAATGGAGAGGCTGTATGAATCCTTGTACTTTTACGCTGCATTGTTTGATTGTTTGGAGTCGGCTTTGCCAAGGATGTCGTTAGAGAGATTGAAGATGGAGAAGATGTTGTTAGGAGACGAGATCAAGAATGTTATAGCTTGTGAAGGAGTCGAGAGGAAAGAACGACATGAAAAACTTGAAAAGTGGAGCCAAAGATTCGAGTTGGCTGGTTTTGCAAGTGTTAAATTGAGTTATTGTGCTATGTTGCAAGCTAAGAGATTACTGCAAAGCTACAACTGTGATGGTTATAAGACCAAAGAGGAGAATGGAAGTGTGGTGATTTGTTGGCAAGATCGACCCCTTTTTGCGGTGTCGGCTTGGAGGTTTAGGAGGTGAAATCTTGGATGGTTCGTCTTACATTTTTCCCTCTTTTGTTGTTGTTGTTTGTTAGTTTGTAGAGGAAAATTTCCTCTTTTTGACACTTATTTTACATCTTTATTGAGTTGAATGTTTGTAGATCTAGTTTTGGTTCAGGAGTTTGTGTTTGGATATCTCTATCTCTGTCTCTTATGTACAAAATTTTGGTTGAAGTATCAAGGATGTGATTACAAATTTTGAAATAGTCTTATGACATTTCTGGGCAGTTTTATCTTGAATTTTAAATAACAAAATGGACTTCTAGCCTTATACCATCTCGAATCGAATCTTTATGGTGACCCGTTGTTCCACTCCTCAAGTTCGTGACCAAGTGCGCTATAACAATTCATTGTCGCTTCTTGATTCCACTGCCCAAACGAACAAAGAATGAGTTTGAATTCTGTACAAAAGCATCCTCATATATATATCAAAGAACATCTCCTTCGAACATACTTGCAATATTCACCATATAATAGTATCTGCTGATCGATCAATGGCGCTTGATTGGACGTTTTGAAAACTTTCTATCACCCATCATTTCTTTTCAAGTCACGCTGATTACTTTTGGTTGAGATGCGATATGTCATACTTGAGTTGAATCGATAATGTAATAATAAACTACTTTTGTGCTGTATTTCTCTTAGCCATTTCTCACATCAAGAACTAGCATAAAATAGGGCAGACTAGTAATATAGCACCCACCTTTGATGCCATACTGCTGTATATGAGTCATGAGAAAAGGAAGCTCTTCATAAAGTACATTAAAAGAGGAGCTACAAGTACTGCATAAAATGAGGAGGGGCTCCGATTTTGTTCATGAATTAAAGAAGGATAAAATGGTACAATTACCAATAAATGTGGGACAGGTCTAGGAGCCTAGCCTTGGTCCTTGGAACCCATCAACATGTGCAATCAGATGCCCCAAATGATTCATAAATATTTGGTACAAGTGTTTGGGATTGCCTTTACTCAAGTGAATTTGGGACGTGTCAAGTTCACTATGCAATCAAATACAAAGTGTTAAAAGGGTTTCGGAATGCATATGTGATGGCCATGAATGCCGAGAATCAAAGTATCAAATAAGCATCAAAAGTCTGTATCTTGTAAATGTGCATGAAAATGCTATTTACTGAAGGTCAATAATTGAATCGCAACCTACAACAACATATCACGGAGCTCATCTATAGAAGATTATGTGTATTTAATGCGCGTATCATACTTTGTGCATGCTTTTTGATATAGAAGATACAAAAAAAAAA
>JACFYI010000114.1:0-18179 GCA_014898755.1 Handroanthus guayacan
GCACTACATAGAGTGTGCTTAGTCCATAGTTGCCGATTAAGCTATTCTAGTTCGAGCTTCTATGGGAGTGGTCGGTTTCATTGATTTTGGAGGCTAGCTTAATGTTGACTAACCGCTTACCAAGCCCCCACATCACTTTCTTATTACTCTTTTCTAAGAGTTGGTTAAATAGTTCTCTTGGGACTTTTCTTAAACACTTACACTCATTATTTTCCTATCAATGGTGGATTCTAATTTTTAATAATATTTTATAGGTTCAAAATCCTAAGCATAAGCATAGGTAGTGGATTATGAAAACCGAACCACTGCATATCGTTGTATTTAGTACTTACTTTACACATTTATACTTTTGATTAATTGGTTTTGGTTGAAATATAAACTAGTTTTACAATTTTCGGTCAAATTATCTTGAGTAAATGTCACTAAGCCACCTGAACTATGCTCGTTTTTGCACTTTGCAACCTAATCAAAAACACGTTTCACTTTGCCACCTGAACTATGCGAAAATTTCACTTTGCAACCTTAGTACATTTTTCGGGGAATATTCCACCGGAATATTCCAACACTAAACACGTGTCTTAATATGAAGATAGAAAAAGTCTCACTTTGCCACCTGAACTTCGCGAAATTTGCACAATGCCACCTACCGATGGCATATGTCCACCGAAAAATGTACTGAGGTTGCAAAGTTAAAAATTTAGTAAAGTTAAGGTGGCAAAGTGAAACGTTTTTTTGATTAGGTTGCAAAGTGCAAAAACGAGCATAGTTCAGGTGGCTTAGTGACATTTACTCAATTATCTTTGTAAACTAGTCTCAAAACATGAACAATTTCTATAAGTAAAGATCTCTCTAAATCTCTTAGTGCTAAAATTTCTGAAAAGCCTAATTCACCCCCTTTTAGGCTAATTTAGACTTACATATTTGTTTGTGTTTCCCGACCAAAAATCATTTTTGGAAATGCAAACAAACATACCTTTGTATTTTGGGAGAATTAACTTGAATCCATTACCCGAAATACTCTTTTATGTTTGAAAATATCATTGAAAAGTACCTTTAGGCAAAAAATATCATAATTACATATAAAAAATAATTTATATAATTATCATCTACAATAAATCCTTTTATAATTATATTTATATATAAAAAATAATTTTAAATTACATTTTCTTCCCTCCAAGAAGACAAAAAATGACATAATTTGATATCTACAATAAAAAAATGTCTCATCGCAAAACATAATAAAAAATTATTTTGCAACCCAAAACAATTTTTACCTAACACTCAAAATACAAATAAATATTTATCACATTTTCCAACCTACTCCCTAAATTCATTTCCCTAAAACAACTATTCCCAGACACCCCAAAATGCACACAAACATACCCTAAAATTTTTCTAAGGATAGTTTTTTTTCTCTAAAAAGAAAGCCTTTGAAAACCTTACCTTCTCATAAAAGGAAACCTTAACTCCCTCTCTATAATTGCCTCAGTTTTTTTTCCTACCTCTACCCAATCACCCCATTGTTTACCCGTGCATGCTTTGCGAAATTGGTAAGGAAGGCTTTCATTTGTAATACTTGTTTGGAGTACTACCCAATTGTCGTCGGTATCTCGAGTTTTGTGTTTCCCATCTCTCACTCTCGATAAAACAAGTCCTATGCCTGAGGAAGTTTGATTTTCTATATCTATTCTTTTACCTTTTCTTTTTTTCATCATGTCAATCTTGTTTATTAACATCTTAAATCCCCTTTCTTTCCTTTCCTATTATATATGCTCTTTGGACAAAGTTTCAAAACCTTAACCCTTGTAACGCTTAAATCCTTGTCTTTGACTATCATGGTGCAAGGTATCTTGTTTTTCTTGTTTTTTCTAACAAAGGTGCCACAAAATCATCCGGTCTATATTCTCTGTGTAATGGAGGATGCCATGGAGGAGACATTGGAGCAACTTGGAGAATTTTCTTAATCTAAAGGATGAGGAAGAGATAGAATTGGATGTATCAAATTTAAACGGCAGTGTTTTTTTTTTCCAAGAGAACCTATTAGTAGTAGGCCGTGTGGTGTCTATCAAAATTATTCGCTTGTGTCTCTAAGAGCCCAAATTGTTGTAGCTATATAAATGTCTGGAGATGAGTTTCCTAGATGCACAACATTTTATCATAACATTCCAACGTCCACTAGACCTTCAACATGCTATGGTGGGTTGGCCATGGATTGTGATCGACATACTCTAATTCTTCAAGAGATTCCATTTGATCAAGACCCCATGAACATAAATCTTGACATGATGAATGTTGTTGTTCGAATATGACATATGCCCTATCACATTAGAAATGATAGAGTGGTGGAATAGATTGGGGAAATGCTTGGAGAATTTGTCAAACTCATTCCCCTACAGAATAAAGGCGAAAGGAACATAATGTCATTAAAAATCCATATAGATGTCACAAATAACTCAAATGAGTTATGAATATTCGAGTGGATAATACAAAGATGAAGTGGATTGATTTCAAATATGAACGGATGCCTGTATTCTGCTTTCTATATGGAATTATTGGTCATCTAGAAAAATGGTACCTGACAAGATATGAGATTGATTTCTACAATCTAGGTGGCAAATTTAAATATGGACCATGATTGAGTGCAAAGGACTCTTGTCAAGTATATCTAATCCGAATCCCAGGCCTTTATATCTTGTTATGCAAAACACCATATTTGACCAACCAACCTAAAAACTTAACCCACGATGTGGATCATCTAACTTTGCTTTTCTCTCCCTTACCCAAACCCTATCTAATTGTCACACCTTGACCATAGTACCATACTTCCTCAGCAATAGCAAAGCACCTCTGGAATGGAATACCTCATAATCCCCCATACATACCTTGAACCTGACACCCCATCCTTTGATAGCCATGTAAGCGTCACCATGCAAATATGTGATCTTAACAACCAACCCCATACTCATATCTCTGGTGCAACACTGCCACTTATGCCATGCCCATCTAATAACAAAACATATACTCTCCCCACCGTCGAACCCAAACCATGTATGCAGACTTATCTATTCCACATCATCACATGTCTCCAACCACATGCCTTTTGCCTTCTCAAACCAAAAATCTAAACCCCTCTACCAATATCATGAAACTCACAAATCGAGCCATACTTCAAAACCCCATAACACTAAGCAACTTAATTAGAAAAAGAATGCCTAAACAATAAGTCAATAGGGAAATAAACAACCCGCCAGTAACATTGGGGATGATAATGAAGACAACAAAAATAGGCCCACCTTGGTGAACTTAATCTCAACTTAGTTTTACGACTAAGGTTGCTATGCAGCACAGCTTACGTAAATGAGCTATTTATTTTGGAACTATCAGTGGCTTGGTGTGTCTTTGACAGTTCAAATCTTTAGGGACCTTGTCTATTGCTATAGCCCAGTGCTGCGTTCTTGTTGGAAACTAAGTGTTGTGGCCTACTAATCGAGACACTAAAAAATAATTTTTTGCTCTATGGTATTACTATTTATTGTGTTGATGTTTAGGTTCTTTCGTTTCACTGTGGAAAAAGGGTGTAGATCTTCAGACTATGAGTTACTTGTAGCATTACATAGATCCCTTGAATTAGTAACCTCAATTTGATGGAAATTAGCATCTAATAGGTTCTTATATTTCTCGGATTGTGGTGATAGTAATCTCTCTTTGGAGCTCATAGTGAGAATTTATGATTTAAATTTTCCAATCTGGCTTGTTGGTACGGATTTTAATTGCATATTGGCTAATGAGAAGAAAATCCGAGGGATACTGACCCAATGACATATGATTATAGCATTCCAAAGATCCCTAGAGGATTTTGGCTTATTAGATTTGGGCTACACCGAATACCCATATGCGTGGTGCAATATTCGGGAGGAACCACATATGATTCAGTCACTTTTGGATAGAGTTTGTGCATTAAGCTTGCGGCAAGATACCAATCCATTCTCCACAGCAGGACATTTAAATTTTGGGGGTTTGGACCATTTGCCATTATTATTATCACTTCATAAATTCGCTTTTGGTAATGAAGGCAGAAAGCGGTGGCAATTTAAGTTTTAGGCATATTGGGGGCAACATTGTGAATGTGAGGATAGGATTAAGGAGTTTCAGAATTTTCATCACAACTCAAATGGAGGTCAAGATCTAGTAATAAATATTAAAACATGTAGTAAAGGTCTACTTGAATGGAGTAAGCAAAATTTCAAATGATTCGAAAACATATAAATTGTCTTCGACTACGACTCAATGAATTATGTATCAGGCAGCTCATTGATACCACCAAAGCAAGATTGATAGTGTTAAATACGAATTGGAGGAGGCTTAACTTAATTAGGAGATTTATTGGCAACAGAGGAGCCAAATTGATTGGCTTACGGAGGGGGATCGAGATATTATCTTCTTTCATCAAAAAGCCAAGATATAGCAAGAAGCAAATACAAATCGAGTCGGGGGTTGTTTGATGAGGATGAAATTTGGTGGGAATCTAGTAGCGATAAGGAGAGAATGATGTTGTCCTATTTCAAATGTAATTATGAGTTGTCAAATCTAGAGTTAGAGGATATAGAAAAGGTGATGTTTGCAGTTCAAAGGAAAGTGACTAAAGAGATGAACGAGGCACTCCTACAGCCATACACAAAACAAGAGGTAATATTGGCTCCATAACAAATGAACCCCTCTATAACTCAAGTCCTAATAGTATGCTAGCACTCTTTTACCAAAAGTACAAATTTGTTATCGGGAAAAATATTTGTAGTTTTGTGCTTAAATTCTTAAATAATGGTGTATGCTCCCTAGCCCTATCAACCATACGTATGTTGCTTTAATCCCTAAAACCCAAACATGAAGACATGACCCACTTCCGACTTTAAGTAATAATAATTTGAAAATTGAATGACCTAAAAATGCTGAATAAAAGAAAATTTCAAATTTGCTAGATTCATCATTTTTTCCCTTAATTTTGTTGTGAACTAAGGGTAAAAAGAGATCTACATTTAACTCCATTGATGTGACACCGAACGAACACCCAAGAATCTTAAATCCCTTCTCTTTTGGAAGCAAAATGCATACAAAAACTCCTAGAATAGATGAGTTCCTAGCAACAAATTGCCAATTGGCAACAACTCCCAAATGCGAAATAAGAGTAACAAAATAGAAACCTATATATAACTACATTTAAACACTAAATTCGAGCACTAGAAACAAAACATTAAGAAAAAAACCCACTTGAAGGATTAAATAGAACAAGACGAACAAACCCAATCAACAAAATCCCAATATACTATATTTCTTCGATTATGCAGCACGATTTAAAACTCAAATTTACAATGCAACCAAATAACTTTCAAAAAAGAGTAAAAAAGGTCCCATGCGAACCCCGCAAGAAAAAAAGACGTAATGCACGAAGATCAATTAAAAAGAAGCAAAATTAACAAAAAACAATGCAGTTTTAGACTGTGGGGGAAAAAAGAAAAGGAAAACGTAAATAAACCCATTTCTTCTAATTATGGCCCACATACAAAGCACAAAAGACAAAAGATGTACCACAGAAACAACAAAAGGAACAACAGCCCAATGCACAATGAGGCCAAACAGCGCCATTTCTGATCATAAGAACATGAGCCAAAAATATACAAAAGGAGCAATTTCTCTTGAAAGGGCCCACACACAATACGAAAACAAAAGCACAAAGTGCAAGCAAATAACGCACATACAACACAAAACGACATCATTTTGGGCCTTGGAAAATAAAAAAAAAAAACATAGGAAAATGAACACTATTGCACGCGCATACCCTTGTTATATAGGGTAATAATCAATAATTAAATCCACTTGAGTCATGTGGCCTTTTGGAAAATCACATGCGCTTATATAGCTCATGTTCTAAGAATAGGATCAAATTGAATTAGCACCTAAACTTGTAGGATGAAAAGTTCAATTTCCTCAACAATTCATAGGAGACACAAGCTAAGCATATGTCATTCTTTTGTTATTTTTTTATTTATTTATGATCATAACGGCGGCATGACTTAAGCATGCATTTGATAGTATTTGACAAAAAGGGTAAAATGAATTCTATGGGAGACGTCCTTTTTTTTTTTAAATCATGGAATGCAACATGATAAGCTCGTAATGAATGAAATTGAAATCAAACTAGATCAAACTCAAGGGATGAAATGCAATATTCCTTCTTAAATATATACATGTAGGCATAATTAATAAGAAAAATAATACCCAAACATTTAGGCAAAAAGTATCTATTGTATGCTAGATGCAACAGCTTGAAATAAATAAAGGCACACACGAGTGACTGCAAGCGACTTGTCATACAGGATTGTTAACACTAAAGACAACCATACAAATATAAAATCCAAGCATATGATTTTGAGAAGGAAAAAGAAAAAGAATAAAAAGGAAAAGAAAGAGAGATAGAAAGAGAGAAAGAAAGAAAGGGACCAAAATCATTCAATGATTTTGCAATCCATTGCTTTATGATTGACGCCTTCCCGTACCTGCCCCACTGACATTCAATGCCACTCCTTATCACTCTTTCTTTTTTGTTCCTTTCTATTCTATATTTATTTGTGGATTTTTCTGCAATCAGTATTATGCATTATCATATATATATATATTTTTTTTATAATTGTATGATGTATCCATTTATTTGCATTGCTTTTGCATAGGTATTGTAGTTTTGCAAACGCTACAAGAAAAATAGAACAAGAGTAACAAAAACAATTGTGTAATAATACAAAAATTATCATTAATGATATATATTAAGTAAAATGACTTTTATTACTTTTGTATTGTTACTGTATAGCTCATTAGTGATAAAAAGTAGCGTTGTAAATTATTACTATAGATAATTAGTGACACATATATATACTGATAATCTAGTAATAATAAAAATTGTCACTACAATTTAGTGATAAAATTTTCACTATAATTTAGTGATAAAATTTTCATTGTCACTAAGTAGGGTTTTTTTTTTTTTTTCCCTTTTGTTTTGTTTTATTTGGAATGTTTCCCTTTCATAAATATTGTACAATTTGGCGCACACATTTATAGTGTGTGTGTGTGTATATAGTTCCTAAAGATTATATATAATATTTAACAAACTTATTAAGATCACTTCAACACCTTCTTACATCATCCACTTCGTTGTAAAGTTCTTTTTGTTTGTCTTTTTTCTTTTGGAGTACCAAAAAAATTAATTACTTTACTTTACTTTTCTTTTCTTTTTTTCTTAATCTCTCTAAAAGAAAATAGAAGTAGCTATACTTCCTGGGAAAGAGTATACGGAGTACTGAACCAAAAATATATATTTTTTTAGCATATATATATATATATATATGAATTGGAAGGAAGGTTTATTTATACTTTTGGTATTGTAGTTGTACTTATAAATGGCACGTATCTAGATAGGTATAGGGTAGATCGGGGCCGGGAGTGGGGTTGTTTCTTGGAGATGGTTATCATCAGTAGTAAATGACACACAGTATTTTTATGGTACTGTTGGTTTGGGAACGAGGAGAGAGTTCCCTCTGATTGAGACCATACCTCTCTCTCTCTCTCTCATCTTCTGCTAGTCGGAGTCCTGTCTTTGTCTACCCGGCATTCAAGGCGGGCTCTTCATTTTTACCTTCTTATTTTATGTTTTGTAATAATCTTACATTATTCCAAACAAAACAAACCAGCTAAAAAGTTTAAGCCAGCTAAGATGATAGTATATATCAACATTTCCTATTTCCTAATTATTTTAATGGGGGTGCACGAGGGGGTCTCAAAGTTTACACTACTATGAGACATCTATGCATATATTGATATAAATTAGTAGTTGGGTGAAAAACTCTATTTTGCCATTCACAACTTAAAAGTAATATTTCTTCTACCTAACATCCTTGTCTTTTTGTTTAGACTAGGTTAGCAAGCTTTAGACCTCGTATGGACTCATCCTTTGAATTATTGATTAACTGACATTGTCCTATTGAACAAAGTGATTTGATATGGTAATTTCACATCATTTGGCTACTAAAAATGCCCTCAATTATAACATGCGATGTTACCCATTCTGTTTGAGCACTTCTTGAAGGATTATAATTATCGCATGCTTCTGAATTTTGTTAGACACCCCCAAAGACTGTAGCTCTATTCTAATTTCAAGTTATGGATGTCCGTTTTCAGTAAATCAAGTTCCGTTGCTTCATGACCGAATGAACCCGGCACTAAAATTGACCTTTGGCAAATTATAAAAATATTTACAGCTACAATTGAAAATTATCACTAATATTGTTAAGTGAGAAAAATGGTGTTCTGTCACAATGTGATTAATTAATACTACAAATTTAATGATAACGGAATTAGTTTTTTAGTTGATAATATTCGGTCATTAGACAAATTATGCTATATCTTGTGACAAAATTTTTATTGTCAATATGCATGTACGACAAATGATCAATAGTGACAAACTAAATGTATTTTCTTCCTCTTAATTAAACTTTGTGAAAATTACTTAGTGTGAAATAATTTTTTTTTACCTTTTATTGGCAAATTTTATATTAGCATCTAACATCTTAATGTAAGTATTCCGTGCTCACCTTATGGTGTCATACTATTATCACCCAAAAAATAAATAAAGAAATAGTATAAGCGACAAACAAGATTGAGTGACAATATTAAAAGTTGTCATCTAATTTTATACAAAAAGCGACAAAAAATTGTATTGTATCACACAAAATAATTTTAACAAACTTAATAGTGAACAAAAATATGTTTATATTGTTACCATTGATAATTAGTGATACATCTATATGGACTATCTAATGATAAAAAATAAAAAAAAAATAAAATAAAAAAAAAATTATTGCCAAATTATAGTGACAAATTTTCTTGTTACTAGAATGTTAATATACATGTATCTGTTTACTACAAAATAATTCAATTTTGGCAACAAAAAAATTAATAACGATAATGAAAGTTGTAGTCAATAACTTAAAGTTGACAGTTCTAGTGAAAGCGGTAGCCAATAATTTAAAAAGTCAAAGTGAAAATATCATTTACCGTAACCTATACTAAAGTGAAAACATTCATTACAACTATATGCTATGGTAGATTTTCTGCAACAATTTGTACTAAAACTACACATTATTGCAGTGGTAAAACTGTAGCAAATAACTTTTCACCACCATTATTATCTATTAACATTGGCTTTCAATTGTACTAATTACTCAAAATGTTTGTAATTGTTGTTGTCTTTAGTGATAGTTTAAAACACTACTTCTGTCACTATATATTGAACTATGTAGTGACAAAAATTATTGTTGACTGAAACACATATTATTAGCCACAAATGGAAGTTATTGTCACTTAATACATATTATTAATTAGTGACAATCCTTATATTGTCACACATTTTAATTTTTACAGCTCATATTTTATTATTTTGTAGTGTATGTGCAAAATATTGTTTATTAACTTTATAATTCATACTCTTAGTAGGGTCAAAGTAGGAACGGCCCTTCAACAGGCTTAACTACAATGAAAGAGAAAAATTCAAATCAAAAGATTTCAGAACTTTGTCCCTTAATTATTTTATGTTATCATTTTCTAGATTAAAAATAAACAAAGATATAGACCCATTGCTAAGCCACCATTAACTGCAAGTTTTCTAGAAAGGCAAAGTATCAAAAAATAATGTCTCACATTGAAAATACCAAAAACCCCAAGGACCAAAAGATAAAACTTTACCCTGCAAAAGGAGCATTATTTTCAACGCTTCTTTTCTTATCATCCGTGGGCCTGCATGTGTTTGGGGTCCACTTAAATCTCAGCTTTCTCCATGCAAAAGTGCCTCGAGCTACTCAATCGCACTGCAAAAATTAAAATTACTTAAAAAAAGTCACACTCACAAGTCATTGTCCCCAAACAGGCCCTTCAGATCAGACGGTTCGCATCACATTCTAAACGCCATCACGATCAGGACACGTGTCATTAGTGGTGGGGCCGACAGTGAATGATAATGTAATGATGGTTAAATAATTTGACATTCTTGACCTGACTCTTTCTCTCTCTCTCTCTGCTGTACCTGCACCCACTGAAAAGCTGTTTCTTCTTCAGTCTCTATTTACTTTATATTTATCTCCATATGTATTGCTACGTACAGGCATTTGCTTTTTGGGAGTAACAAGAATTGAAAGAAAGCAATATGTATTGGAACAGTAATAATGGATATGGAATTAATAAAGAAGCAAAATGTGGTGGAGATTTGTGGGTCAAATCTGAAAAGCAGTTCGAGTTTCGAACATTTATTAAGCAGCCAATATTGGTATTTTGTTTGAGACGTTTCGAATTAATATGGATGGACCATGCAAGTTTTGCTTCGAAGGTGCCCTAAATATGAGTAGTAAGCGTCTAAATATTGATTTCTATAGATAGGTTTTTAGGATGAGGCTTGCTAGTTAATGAGACCTACATAGGGTACGTGATTTTATGGGAAAATTTAACATTTACTTGTAATGACGTGCATGAAATATGAGATGGAATAGATGATTAATAAATATATTTATTTTAGATGTACAGGGTATTAGGTCAGATTTCTATATCAAAACGTGTTTTTCTTCTAGTTTATTGATGTATGCACGGCAATAACAAGTGTATTAAATATTTATTTATAAAAGTACTTACTTGTAGATATAATATATTTCGCAACATCCATATAAATAAAGTAGAACGTGCATGAACCAATTATATTTTGGAACAGATGATTTAAAATTATGGGGGTACACAAATATACTTTGAAAAATTTTGATTGAATTAGGCTCTAGCTAGCTAGAATTCTCAAGGTTATAAACCAAATTTGGGGTCCATTGGAAATACTTTTTTTTTTTAATTTTATTTTCTTTGAAGAGCAATTACACTCAATCATATACAAATATCATTATATTTTACATTCTAAAATCAAATACATGAACTAAATATAAGTTATATTATCTAAACTATCATTCTGTAAACAAACACTATTATATAGTAGACAAATACCCACAAGCCACCAGTGGGATTCAAGCTTGTACGTTCCTTATGAAAACAATAAATGGGGGTTGATTGGGGAGGAAATTTATCCGGAAATTCACGTACAATATTAATGATTTAGGCATGATAGGACCACATGCTCTAGATGAAAATTAATTGTCCAAGTTAACCTCTTTAATTGTGCATGTACGGGCAATAGACAATGAGGCCGTTACTTCATTAACGATAAATTAAGTCCCAATCTAAGACAATTGATGTACGTGATCACAATGTAATTATTGTTAATTATATTTACGTTGTTCACATGCTCATACGGGTTAGTACGTACATGGTGGTAATTATACAAGATTATAGTTACAAATATGCATTAATTATTAAGGGGAGTTTAGGCATTTGAAAGCCTTACGCCCAGAATGTGGGTAATTCTGACTCTTGCTAAATTAATGTTCAACAAGGTCATGAACTAATTCCCATGTGTTGATAGAGATTTCTAATCCAAATTTAGGTAGAAAGTTTATAATGCCATAACGCCTCATGCCTAAATTTATTTAAATAATTCTTGAATTGCATTAAGCACACTTTTAGAGCTAATTTGGGTCCTCTATTCCTATATTGTTTCATGTTTAAACTTCATTGCACTGATGCATATGCAAAGTGTATTAAATTTATAATCACTACAAGAAAGTATCCCATTTACTATCAGAAAAATCCATTACAATTCTAATAAAATCCATTATCCATTGCAACTATGATTTTGCGAAGGATTTTGTCTTATTATAAATTCGTTAATTAGTATATGCCTTATTAAAAATTAACTCTATGATAGAATTGAAATTCGTCAGAAGACAAACTTTTGCAATGGATTTCATCACAAACTAAAATATAGTTATAGAAATTTATTATAATTAGTTCATCACAAATGTATCATTTATACATATAAATTTTGTTTCTTTTTTAATTCTATTATTAATCCATTACAAATCCATCACAATTATCATTAACCTGTGATGAAATCTTATCCATAACAAATTTTCTATTATTAAAATAGTGTTTTCTTGTACTGAATCTTATATTTTTGAAAGAAAATATTTGATACATTTGATATGTATTTAAAACATGAAATAAAAAATAAAACACCATTTAAACTATCCTAACCGAGAGTTTCACAGCTCTATAATATACCTTGCACCTAATGAGGTCCTACTTTATCGCCAACTCTTTTTGACCTATGTATTTGTGGGTGTATATATGTATATATATATATATATATATTCTTGCACGTTTAATATGAAGGTCAAGTTTGGTCTGGCCCCTCTCCCATATCTTGTACTCTTAATTAACGGCAGCTGGTTATATAATTGCTATAGTACTACGCTAAATTAACCGCAGCTGGTTATATAATTAATGAAAGTCATTTGTTTATTGCCTGCACATAATTATGGGGTGAATTGCAATTTATCCCTTATGAAATAGGGAATGTGCGAAAGAACCTCATCTGAAAAAATAATAAGCATCGAGACCGTTTTGTAATTTTAAAAGTCATGCATTATGCGTCCCCAGTTTTAGGCAAGCAATGCATCTCACTCGTGCATTTTGCAATTGGTTTTGTTATTTTAGCCTTTGCAATATCATTTTTATCCTATGTTAATAAGTATATAATGCTCACAGATATCAACACTTAAGCTGTCTTTGTTCTCATTAAATTTTTTTTGCTCTTCCGTTGCTTTTTCTTTTAATTAACCAAAGAAACTTCAAGCAACAAATCAAATGTTTGTAAGCATTTACTAGCAAAAGAATAAAAATGACTTTGTACATGCCAAATAACAAAACATTTGGAAAACAAGCAATTAAGCCGCACTACTTGATGGAAGAGGCATAATGCACTTTTTATTTTTTTTTTAAAATCTCAATGCTTATTATTTTTTTAAGGAGTTTTGAGCATTTCCTATTTTACAGGGTAAATGGACTCAAGAATTTAATTGATCATGAGAGAGAATATTAACCCTATGTTTAAATCCTGAATTTTACGAAAGAAATTTTTAAGTAAAATTCTTTCACACTTCAAATAATATAACATTATGCCCTAATATTTACGTTTCCCCTACTCAATGAATTCCTAAACCCAAATATAACACAAAAAATTATATCTTGAAATTCTTTATATGTATCAGAAATCTTGTTTTGTTTTCTTCTTCTTCTTCTTCTTGTTCTTATTATTATTATTATTATTATTATTATTATTATTATTATTATTATTATTATTTGTCTTTTCCCTTTTTTTTTCTTTTCTTTTCTATTTTTCATTCTTTCTTTTTTCATAGGCTACAAATCCCATTAATTTCTTTTCTTCTTATAGTACTCTCTCAATTACTTTGCAGTAGATGATATTGGTACATTTTCTGTCACTTCCTTTGTTAGGATTCAGAAAAGAGTAAAGCATTTCTCTTTTAGGTACTATAAAGTGCAAAGGACTAAAGCATGTGACAATGCCTAGCTAGGAAGAATTACAGATACACAATCAATACTCTTTTCTTAAACTAATAATTAATATATTCCATAAAATATAAATAATGCCTCATCATACAATTACCAAATGACCACTTAATTAATTAATCCTCAACAAGACCGAATTAATTAGTCAAGACTCTCAAACTCACTCATCAAGCTCTCTCCTAATCTCTTCTCTTTTTCTAATTTCATAATTAAATAACAATAATAATTATAATTAAAATAATAGTAGTGGTAAAAATAATATTATTTATAATAATACAAAAATCACTACACTTTTTTTTTGGATATTTACCCAGGAAAAGATACTATACTAAGTTGATTAGAATAACATAACTTTGACAGCAAGCACAATCCTTTTTTCCTAGTCTTCTCCCTTTTGTATGCTTTCTGTCTTTCTTGTCTCCTTGTCTTTCTTTAGCTCACTTTCCTTTTCCTTTCTTTTTTCTCCCTCTTCCCCTTTTCTTTTTCTTTTTTTTTTTTTTTTTTTTGTTCCTTTTCAAATTTTCCCCAGTGGGCACCTGATTCTCTTCACCAGTTCCCAGCCAGAGATATAATGATTTCAAAATGAGTAGTGCTGCCAAACAGGGCCTTACTGTGGCCTCCCCAGAGTGAACTCCAAATTAGGCTTCTTAGGGCTTGCTGTCTCTGATATGCTTGATGAGCTCACATCTGATACTCTGTCATAACTTCTTGAGCATTTTGGTTCCATGTCCTTCTGCACATCCATGTGTATATGATACATAAATAGTACAACATGCTTGGTAATTTGTTGGTACGAAGACAATGGTAATGCTAATTATGATACATCTTAACCATGAATTTTGGTGAAAACATTGATGTTTGTTTTAATAATGAGGATCAAGGCGGTTTTCTAACTATCCTCACATTGCCTAGAAGCTACAATGTATCTGTTACTAGGCATGGGAGCTTAAACTACCGGTCGTCCCACGTATCACTCAATGTTTTTATTACATAGCTTAAGGTTCTTGCAAATAACATCAAGTGGATCAAGTACGAGGTACATATTTTGATGGCATAGTGGAGATGAATAATGCATCTCACTAAAGCTACTAAAAGGAAAATGTCCATTTTCAAGGAAGATCTTTACTTTGAGTTTGCTTTTCTTGTCATCAACTCTTAGAGATATATATTGCAAATGACTCATCCAGCTTTACTCAGGAAAGCTTCTCATTCAACTTTATTCACTATGTTGGACACCAAAACATATTCTCATGCAAAGAATTTTCAAAAGTGAAGGGCACTTTAGTCATTTCAAGTGGTGGGGTTCCAAAATTGTACCTCGAGAGATTGCATGTTCCCTTCGCAGTCCTTTGGTCTCCCATGCAACCAAGCTTCCCCACTACAAACTCAGCACAATTTTGAAAGAATATTTCCAATCAGTGCAAGCCATCCAGTCTAAAAAGCAAGAACTCAGAAAGAAAGCCATCTTTTTACTGTCTTATTTATAGACATATATACACACACATACACATTTATACATATAAATATATAGTACCCCCACTTTTTATTCTCTTCCTGCTACAAAATAAAGTTAAACCCACCCATGTGACACCCTACTATATATTATAATTACTCATAAAAAATTTAAAATTGGCTTCAAGAAAAGTCTCAAATGGCAAAAGCTTTTGTCCAAAAATTTCTTCATCTGGGTCCAATACAATGTTAAGCTTTGACAGTAAGTTTCTTAATTGGGTCCCATTTAAATAGCCTCATCTGTACCCACAAAATCCAAAGGAAAGAGATATGTCTACTTATAGGTTGATTTGTTCATTGAGATTTCAAGAAATTAAATCAAAATCTTGGAGGTTGTGCTTATTTATTTTATTTTACTTTTTTGTCCATTTTGTTTTGTTTATTTCCCATGATGGAGTTCCTGTGCTTAAACTGGCCATCAAAGGACAGGTCCAAAAGCAGTAATATTTCATTCCTCTTCTTTTTATGTTCTTTTATTTATTCTTATTAATTTATAAATTAATTTGTTTAAATTATATTAAACTTTTAAATCTGGGTAAGAATTTTCCATCTCATAATCAAGGTATTAAAAGTACTATGGGTTCTTTTTCCTTAAATTCTCTCACCAACCACAAATATAATAATTATGACCTATTAATGCCATTTCAAAGGTTTTCAGTCTTTTAGCTATCTGCCATAGGCATTCTAGGTAGGTTCACAGGAAAATTGAAACTTAACTTCCAGTCTATAACATTCGTCTACCTGCTGGCTTATCCTTACATCTTTCAAAAACCCAGAGATATTAATTTTCAAGAATTAAAAATGTCAGTATTATTTTGACTATTTAAAACTGCTTCTAAATCTAAACAAAGAATTAAGAAATGAACCCAGTTTCAATTAAATTCAGTCTGGGCATTGTCCTACAATTTCATTTCATATTTGTCACACGATTAATTAATTATTCGAATAATTAATTATGTTTGGTCAGAACATGATCTGGGTTGGAATTTTAACTGAATGTGAGAGACCTAAGAAGTCAACTAACAAGAAAGAAGACAAACACATCCTTAAAATTTCAACTTTCAATTTTCTGTTGTTCCAAATTGAAGGTTTATTATGATTAATAATTGGAAACATTTTAAGGACAATATCTTTGTACGAGTGAGATTAACTAGAAAGGATGCATGCACAGTAAAATATATCATTGAGTAGGGTGGTTTCGTACCTTGAGGAATTGGTCCACAAACCATAATGCTCCTTCTCTTGATCTGTATTAATTGTTCTTCCCTTTTGGACAGATGCTTCAGACTTTTGAATGTCGAAGAGGAAATCATCGGATGTATCCCCGGACGACCCGTTTTCAAATGCATCCGATTGTCCTAAACATTGCCAAATATAATGTCCCATTACAGGAATATATATAATTTCTGAATAATCTCATGAAATGTAGCACTAGAAAGTGAAATATATATATATATATATATTTATATAGGGAAAACTACATTATTAGTTCTGTAACTATACCACCTTTCTACTTTTGGTCATATTAAATTAATAATTTTGGTCCTTTAATTTACACCAATTTTACATTTTTCATCATTTTTTATCCGACAGTGAACTTTTTAGCGCCAAAACCTGGCATACCTTGACCACGTTAGCTGCCATTCAACACAAGACACTTTTTCCACGAGCCACATCGGATTTTGGTGCTAAACAATTCATCATCAACGTAAAAAGGATGAAAAATGTAAAACTGGTATAAGTTACAGGATTAAAATTATTGATACAGTACAAGAAGTGGATGAAAAGTGTACCGTTACAAGACTAAAAATACATTTTTTCATATATATATATATATATTGTATTACGAAATAATCAACTTTTTCATGTATTAAAAATATTACTAACCTGAGTTAGCTGCAGCTCTATCAGTTGACTTCACTGTCCGATACATCTGCCAAAACATAAATACATATATATAAAGCCTCGTCATCTATACCAAATGGTAATAAAAGTTACACAATTAACAAAATCGAGAATAATGATCTTTGTGGCTATCTACCTTCTCAAGATGTTACCTAAAATAATTTCCTTACTGTGGGTTAGATTATGTTGTTTAAATAGCTGGTTTCCATTTAAAAACATAAATAAATAAAAGTAAGAGAGGCTTAACATTTTCTTACACCATTAACGTACATGTGGGTAAATGATAAAACAACTTTTGGTTTGCACATGCATGTAATAATTGTACATGTCTATTTTTCCGAGGTTAAACACCCAAAGACGGTTTTCTAAAACCAAAGTTATCTATATATCATTGTGTCATGATAGTTTTTTGTACTTTCCCTTCTTTCAACTCAATTCTTCAGAAAAAAAAAGGGGGGAATTATTAGTTTTTACTAAAGGAAAAATTTTTGGGACAAATACTACTGTGTCTATGTGTGTAATTTGTCTTGGACTATGTATATATTTTCTATTTTTTGTATTTTGTCTTCTTTCTCTGTTTCTCTCTCTTTCTTACACATATTTATCTTTTTCTTTTTACATGGATGGTTCATTCTTCCAGGCAAAAAAGCTGGTTCATAGCTTGCAGAGCCATATCAGATCTAGTAGAAAAATAGAAGGCTGAGGATTTTGAAAGAAAGCATTGGAATTTGCAATTTATGTGATTTAATTTGATCCGTCCCAATTTCTTCTATTTTAATGCAAGTTTCGTCCTTGCAAAACAAATTCTTGATTTCACAACTAAATATATAAGTACTATTTTAACTGATTCAAACGAAGTATGTAAATTAATAAAGAACATAAATTTCCTTTTTTTGAAAAAAAAAAAAAAAAAAATCTGCAAAGCAGAGGAAATCTGTTACCAGGAAATAGGGTTTTCTTTCTGATGAACAAATGGAAAAAATAAAAATAAATAAAAAGAAAATAGTTCAGTTCGCACGTAGTTTACCTGTAAATGGGATTTAACATGTGCTAAGGTGAGATCTTTCACATCCATAAGCTCAAGAACAGACTTGGGCGTGGCTCCTACATAAGCACACAGCGTTAAAAGAATATATATATATATGTATATACAAACAAAAACAAAATAAAAAAAGAGAAATTAAAATAGAGTACTGAAAAAA
>JACFYI010000114.1:37345-48069 GCA_014898755.1 Handroanthus guayacan
ACATACGGTTTTGTCCATATCACCCATTTTCAATCAATTTCTTAGTTCGTTTCTTCTCTTAGTCCATGGTCTATCATTCAATATTTAATCCCAAGCATCGGTACAAGAGTTTAGGATGAATCATTAAGTATGGGATTAACATATTCAAGAGTTGAGCATAGATTTTTTTTGCAAGAATAGCAAGACAACAATATCAATTCTCATGCTCAACATGTCAATGGCATCAAATACTCCAAACATGCTCGAATAATCAACAGAAAGCTGGAACCACATGCTCATGGAGAAGAGAAGATGCTATAAGTCTTACCTCTAGGAGCTTCTACTCAAAAATGTGTTTGATCCAAACTTATAATCACACCTATAACTACATATATACACTTACATCAAGATCTATATACATTCAATCATTAACCATCTTTAAACATGTTCCCAAGCTTAACTTACCAAGTGTTAGAGTGAGAGTCACACTCCTAGAATCCCCTTTAAAGCCACTCGATTTTTGGAGAGAAGAAACAATGCAAGTGGAGCTCAAATGTTTGAAGGTGTTTGCTAAATAAGTATTAAGTTTTCAGCAGAAAGTTTCAGCTTAATGGCCTCATTTATAGATGAGAATTAGGCGTCAAAAGATGGGAAGTTAATAGCTCAAGCCCCTAAAATTAATTTGCCAACTTTTGTGCTAGCATAGAGTTGTAGAAATGATGGATGGATGGATGTACTGCTGGACGGCTAGAAATCTACAGCATTCATTTTCTGATTTCCTTTGTCTTTTATTTTTTCTTTTTGAGTTTTCAAATGGCTTATTCGTTGGTCAAAATTAGTGGCTAGGTATTGGCTTGCAATTGGGCTTGTAAATTGGGCAAACGGGGTTCGTTTTTGGGTCAAAATGTGACGAGGAAACGAAACGTGTTTGCTTAAAATTGTTTCGAATGCACAAAACATGTTTTGATTTTAAAACGATGTTTGGTTTTGAAATCAAATAAATTTTCGATAAATCGATGATTTAAAATTTCATTTTAGGGAAATTTTTGGGGTGTCATACGAAACATTGAACCATATCAGGGCACGAATTCATATTGCTAGCGATTTAACAAACAATTCGAAGTGAACCTCGGACTTAGGAAAAATTATTTTGAAGCCTTAAAACATTTTAAAGAAGTCAAAGAATCAATCAGTAACAAACGTCAAATTTGAAATTTATTCGATTCGAACCTTAGATTAGGGAGAAAATTGTTTTCAAGTTCTTAAAATATTGAAAAGAGGTGAACAGTAACTTCTTTTCTTTTTTTTTGGAGGGGGGGCCAAATCCTTATGATAATAGAGGGCTAAATGTGAAAAAATTAGACTTAGTTTATTCAATTGATCATCAAGATTTTTAATTTTCAAGTTCCATATTTAATTTACAAATTTTTGGAGGAAAAAAATGTTATAAATCCATAAATTCATTTCCTCCTTTAGTTCTTATCACAAAATTCTCATATTTCATAGGTGGTTATTTTTGTGACTAAACTTTAATATTCAAGTTTGAAATTAACAAGCGTTTTTAGGAAAAAATACATCACAAGTCCATGGTTCCATATTTTCATTTTTGTCCATAATTTCATTTTTTTCATTTTGTCCCAAGGTCCAACTCCATTCGTAAGTCAAGGTAGGAATATCAAAGTGTTCGAGGTTCTATTGATCTCAATCACAAGGAATTTTGAGCTTATAACAAAATGAATCAAGTAAGAATATTATTTATAGGCTCAAATCGTAGGTACACAAACGGAAGCAATGATCATAAACCAAGGAAGCAATGATAATAATTTAAGGAAAGAATGGAAAGCCATAATCTTACATGTGGTCCTTAGCTTTTCAAATATGAAGTTGGAGATCCAAGATCTCAAGATTAACCACCTAAATACAACCAAAATTATACATTCACATGTTAGGCCATATTTCATTATTTCCCATATCTTAATATAGTTCATATGTCAACACTCATTACTTACCCAAGTGCTAATTTATGGAGAGTGTGTAATCTCCCAATCCTTCTCCTTTTTTGCAAATGATTTTAGTATAAGAGATATATATATATATATTTATTTATGTGGGTATATATATAGGTTTAAAAATGTAGAGAGAGCCTAAGTGCAAGAGAGGATTATGTGTATACTAGAGAGTGAAATCAAGAGTGGAGTTTGGCTAGCAAAGAATGAGTGCTTTTTAGCAAACAAAATTAGCTTGAGGGCTTGTCTAGCAAATTTGCCAAGCTTGTAGTGGAACCTTAGAGCACACGAGTTGGTAGAAAATCCACCAAAAGAGGGGAAGTTGGCTGGCCAAAAAATCTAAAAATTTAGATTTTATATTTTTTTATTATTATTATTTTTTTAAATTAGGAAATCGGGCTTAAATATTGGGCTATGATTTAATTTAAATTGGGCCTAAATTGGGCTTAAATGGCTCGTTTAGGCCAAAATGATGCATATAAAGTTTTTCAGGTGCTAGAAGAATTCTTTTGGTGTAGAAAAATCTTTTGGCTATAAGAAACTTTCGTGATCATAAAATGATTTATTGTTTGGAAAACGAATAATTAAAATCTTAATCAGGGAAAATTTTAAGGGCATAAAGAAAAATCGTTTGGATGGAAGTAAATATTTGATTACAAGAAAATTTTCCATGATTGTGAAAATTATTTTCCGTTAGAACACCGAAAGTTTTAAAATTCGATTAGGGAAATTTTCGGCATGTCACACAGGGGGGATAATTGCAATTTGCCTAGTATTAAATTAAAAAGGGGGGGCAAAACAATCTTTTCAAGCTAAAACATTACAATTCAT
Organism: Handroanthus guayacan; assembly: GCA_014898755.1. NCBI lineage: Eukaryota > Viridiplantae > Streptophyta > Magnoliopsida > Lamiales > Bignoniaceae > Handroanthus > Handroanthus guayacan. The sequence goes on from JACFYI010000114.1 coordinate 40,162, forward strand.
GCACATATATATCACATGTGACACCCCAAGAATTCCCCTAGAATAAAATCTTGAGTCACCGATTTTTCGAATAATAATTCGTTTTCAAAAATCACGAACACTATTTTAATATCAAAATAAGTTTGTGCATCTGAAAGATTTTCATGCATTCAAGTTTTATTTTCGTATCTTGTCTCGATCCAAACAAGCCCCGAAAATTTTCCTAATTAAAATTTTGAATCGTCGATTTTTAAAAAAAATTAAACCTATTTTGATAAAACGAAGAACGTTTCAATCCCAAAATAGGTTCCACACATCTGAAACATTTTCTCTCGTCTAAGCCTCGATTTCTTATAATATTTTTGGTCCAATAAAACTTTAATTAAGCCCAAAAACAGGCCCAAACCTATCCAAATTTAGCCAAACAATTTCAGCCCATATATTATACATTTCAAAAAAAAAAAAAGGAAGAAAATTAGCCCCAAATCTGCAGAAATGAGGCAGCCGGATTCTCCATGAAATTGGGGGATTGGTTTTGTATTTTTTAAGTAGAAAATTTTAGGACCAAGTGTTTGGATTTGAGGCCACTATAAATATGAAACTGAGAGCTTGGATGGTTACTTCTTATTTCTATTTCCTTGCTGCAACCTCACCCTTTTTCTTTCTTTCTTCTCCTTCCATCTTTTGGCTGACTTCATTTTCCACTCACACACACTCACTTGAAAATTGTCTTAAGTGGTAAAGGGAAATCAAAAGGGGGGAAATTAAGAGGTGTTCTCTTACATCATTGGTAAGTTAAGTCTTAGTTTATGTCTAAATGTTATAATAAGTTATGATTAAAGTTTGATATAAGAACTTGTGGTCTATGTTTAGACGGTTGAAACGATTACTCGGCGAGCTCGGTGTTTTTACAACTAAGCTTGGAATCAATTGGTATTTTGACAAGTTAGGCTTCAACAAGTAAGATTTATGGAACCTCATCTTCCTTTCATATGCCTATATGTTTCCCTATGATTTCTTCTTCTTATCGTGTTGAGCTCATTGTGTTTATAATCATATTGATTTATTGTATATAGAGCTTGCTTGCTATGATCATTGTTCTTGTTGATATGAGCTCTAGACTTTGAAATTATGATCCAATATCTTATGAATATTCTTGATATCCTTCCTATGCTTGGACTGAAAATACACTTGAGACCATGGACTAAAAGGAGGACTTGATAAAAAAAAAATTGAAAGAAAATGAGAATACGGACAAAAACGTTATGTTTTAACTCGATTTTGATTTTTTGAAAACCCTTTATTCAAACTCCAAATTGATGATTTAGAAATGTTTATGGACCTAAAAGAGCCCTAAAAATGTGTTTTCGAACTAAAAATTAAAAGAAAATAAAAGACGAAAATTTGGATTTTGACCCGAGACTAGACACCCCAGTGCTCATTTTGGGCGCCCCAATGCCCACTCAGAAGTTTTGAAAATAGCGTTTTCCAGTAGCTTGGTGCCTCAGCGCCCAAATCGTGTGCTCCAACGCCCATCAAATTTTTAAAAGTCATGTTTTCGATTTCAGTCCAGCAGCTGAGCGCTCAAGTGCTCATTTGGGCACTCAAGTACTCATTTGGGCGCTCAAGTACAAAGACTCATGGCTAAAACCACTGGAGCGCCCAAACACATGCCCAAGCGCTCGTTTCAGAAAATTTTAACTCGTTTCCATAATCTTAAACATGTTTTCGACTTCTTTTCGATAGTTCAAGTCCATATCTAATTTTTCTAAGATACATTTCAAGATATTAACACAATGAATCCTCGAGTCCATAGTCCAAATTCCGATTTGTTTTGAATGATAGGATTGACCGAAATTCTGAAATGTTTATTTACTGCCCTTGGTCAATCAAACACTGTGCTGTGATGGCTTACTGATATACTCGAAATGATTTGACTGTTCCTAAACGTGTCTGAATGATTACTGTTGGGCCCTGGGGGTTTTTAAGGGTATCTGATAGGGGCAATATTGGATTGACTATTAGAACCCTCGAAAATCACCTACTGTCGAGTAGACTGGATGAGCCCTAGATCGAGTTAGGGTTCTGAAAGGGTATCTTAAAGCACGTGGATAGTCGACAGTGCTTTTACTGTATTGGCTCTTACAAGACTATTGGAGGGATAAAGATAAATTTGTTTGAAGATATAAGGGTGATAAATCCACCAAAACTGCTTGTTTCAGCCTTAAATGACTTGAATGTGATAATTGTTTACTGTTATCAACTTGATTTGACTGTCTTGACTGTACTAAAATATTTTGCTGAGTCACATTCATGTCTATCACCATTCTGATTATCGTTCGTAATCTTCTGTTCCTATTTCCTGCCATAAATTTTACTGGATCAGTTGACTCATGATTTCATATTATCATGTAGGTTCCTAGACCAATGATTGACTAATTAAAGCTTAGTATAGACTGTGGATTTAGTAACTGCAACCTCATGTTAGTATATGGCGTTTATTTTGGAATTGATGTATATAAGCATGTACCTGGGCATGTTGAACGTTTTGATTTCAGATTTGTCAAGAATGTATAGATTATCAGCTTGTAATGGTTAGGATATCTGGATGTGATATTTTGGTTTAGTTAAGTTCCCATTTGAACCATGGATGCGTTTAGGTTGTAATTTGGATTTTGTAATATTTTGAAAAATTTCAACTTGTAAATTTGGAAGATTAAGTTATGAGATTGCATTTTAGAATTTTAATGGCCTGCAATGGTATTTTTCTATTGGGATTTAGTATGAATTCATTATGTTAGTTTCTGTTTAGTTTTGGAATGATTATCCGTTTACGAGTAACACTTCGGATCTCGGAACGAAATGCCTCGGGATCCGATGTGTTACATCATAGTTGGACAAAGGGGAGTGTATTGCCTATTTTTTAAAAGTTACAGGGGTATATTGCTACTTACGAATATCACAGGGAGTAAATGCAATTTACCCTATTCAATTATTTTAGAACAAAATTGCCTTTTTTGTCCACAGAACATGAGGGCATGCAAATTTTGCATGCTCTTTACAAAACTTCATCTCCAATTTTAAAAAAAAAAAAAAAGAAAAAAGAAAGAAAAAAATAAAGAAAGAAAAATTTAAAGACTTCTTCCGAAATCCCATTCTAGTAACTTTTGTTTCTTTTTAAACAAATAAGCATGTGGCCATTAATATCAATGGAATATAGAGAGAAATTTAATTTTCCATCCTATTTGATAAGAGATAGCATGCATGTTCCCATAATTTATAACTCAACAAATTTTATTCTAAACTTTAGGAAACCATGCACATTTTGGCCATTTGGCGATATATTTGTAAAGCAAATTTATAGTTAAGGTCATGAGCAAAATATCAATTAAAAACATTAAAATTGTGACAAACTTTAGCCAAAAGTACAATTATGTCATTATCTGATTGATGTATAAATAAATTAAGGGATGGATTAAAATATGGACTATAAATGGTGAAATAAAGTATTTCTAAGTCACCTATGACAAAAAAAAAAAAGAAAAAATTAGAATCAATAACCATTTTATTATTTTCTAGCTGAAGTTTTTAAGTTATAAATATGATTTATATAAGAAATAGGACATATTGCACTTTGGCCACCTGCAGAAAAGTTAAAAAAATTGCTCCTTGTGACGATGTGAAAATTCCTCTAATCTTAATTAAATAATTTTCCTTCCATCTGAGAATTTATTTCCCTTCAATTTGAAAAATTTTCGATTTTCTTTACGGTTAAATTTCTCCGTAAAGAAAATTGCGTTTCAAAAATTTCTTTCAATCCAAAAGTATCAAAAATATTCTAATAACTTCAAAAATAATAATTTAGACCCAAAAGATTCTTGTAATTTCGTTTCAACCCATAAGTTTCAAAATTTCAAAACCTAGCGCCGTTTTAAACAATTTTAATCACTATTGTTCGAAAAACTTTAGAACAGCAAAATTATTTCGATTTAGCATCCAAAATTTTTATTTCAATCAAATATGGGTCAAAGATATTATTTTCTAACTCAAATCAATGCATATTGGCCCAAGAGTTGAGCCCAAGGATTTATTAAACTTTCAAAGCCCAAATCCAAGTCCAATTCAAATTTTTGAAGAGAGAGAGAGAGAGAGAGAGAGAGAGAGAGAGAAAGAGAAATTACAGCCTTCAGCGGAACACACACACACACACACATTATGTGAAGATAAAAATGTAGGATAAGAACATGTGGGAATTTAAACTCTAGAGGGATCCATGTCACCTCATTCCTTAAGTCATTCTTCTAACACTATCATTCCTTGCATTAATTATCATGTATTTTTTTATTGAAAATGCATACATGTATGTATTCTTAGAGAGTATATACCAAAGAGAAAGAGAAATAAATAAATAACTAGCCATTGTCTTCCTTTCTCCTCTATGGTGGCCGAAAAATAGAGGGTGAGTGTGTAACCAATTTTTTTCAATTTCCTTCCTATTTTAAACCATCAAGCTTAAGAGAATTTGTAAGGGACCTCACCTCTTGATCATATCTTCAAGTTTGGTAAGTTTTAGTTCAGATTTGAGTGATTAATTGCTTGAATTAACTAGAACCTAAAATGAATTTCTTGATGATAGGAGTTGTTGGAGAGTTTGAAGAAAGACTCTTGGGAGTTATAAATTTTGGTTAGCAAAAAGGTAAGGATCATGATATCCCCTTCTTCATGTCCTGAACACTTGGTTTATGGTTCTAATCTCTTGAGAATTCCATTGGTGATATTTATTGGCATGTTTGTTGAAGGAATCTTGATTATCATGAGCTTATATTGCTTGATCTACTTGAAAATCTATTGTGATATTGTTGAATGAGCTTGATTTAGCCTATATATTTTGAACCATAAATCTAACCTTAAGCAATATAAGGAACTTAATGGATCATCACACTTAGATTTGACGGTTAAGTGATTTCATGAATTAAATGAAGAGTGAAAGCATTAGTTACTCTTGGATAGCCTTAGGCAGTACACTTACCTCATTTCAAAAATTTGAAAATACCACTTTCACTACTCCAAAAATAACATATAGGGTACCGTTGGAAACCTCATCAAGTCTAGATGATGTTAGAATAAAAAATCACTCAAAGAAAAGGAGAAAAAAGGTCAGAAAAACCTTTTGAACTGGACCTGCCACTTTAGCTAAAACAAATGAGCTCTCTATCATAAGCCCAACTTCAAAAATTTATAACTGGGCCTCCACACACCCAAAAAACCCCAAAAAATACACTATTTGAAACCTTAACAAGTTTAGTTATTTTTACAATCAAGAATCAACCGAAACCATGAAAGAAAAACGCCAAACACACCTTTAAATCTAAACTAGCCAGTTTACTCGGGGAGCAAGGTACTCACTCGAATGTCCTCTAACACATTCTCCACGTTCAAAATATTGAAAACCAACCTTCACTTCATCAAATCAGTCCCAAAATATTAGTTAGAAACCTTGTCAAGTGAGGATGATGATAGACCCAAGAATTTTTTAAATCCATGAAGAATTCTGCCCCAGAAAATTCTTTAAAGTCGAACATAACAAACTGACCCTGGTATGCGGCAGAACCATAGGTCAAGTTTAAAAATTTAAAACTAAATGTCTGCTCATTGGATTTTCAAAATAAGAGCATCATTGAAAATCTTGTCAAGTCTAGATAGTCGTAATACTAAATTGTCAAATTTAACTCACTTAATTGTATTTTTAAAATGACCCGAAAACTCACTAGCATATCAGAAACATACAAAATCCAACTTGTTTAGAGTTTTTCATCAAAATAATTTTCAAAATCACATCCTATGACCTTTAAATCTAATTTGATGATCCATGTAGAATCTTTATACCCCTGGTTCGAATTCTTAAATTTTCTTGTATCCGAGCCCTCGAATTTGATGTAGTATTGTGAATCTTTGGATATTCCAAGTCATATTGCCTATTAATAACCTTAAAGCATGACTGTTGGGCCTTTGGAATCTTACGGGGGATTGGTTGGGTATTACAGTACGTCGACCTTACCCCTGGGACTTTTCTACCATTGAGGTAACTATGAGAGAACTTGGAGGTAGGTTTCCGAATAGTTATGCTCGGCATGCGGTCGACCGTGCCTATTGTTTACTGGCCTAATTCAGGCGGCCACCCAAAAGGCAATTGGAGGGATAAGCAAATTGTTACTGTTTGGACAATACAAGAGTAACAGATCCACCAAATAATAGTCCAGTCTAATTGATTGTTTTTATATTCGTATCGTGATTTGAATTTTGGATTATGAAAAATGTATTGTGATTTGAATTTTCGGATTTATGCTTAGGGTGAATTACAAAAATCACTCGTGAGGTTTGGTATAATTACAAGAACCACTCCTGAGGTTTGGCAAATTACAAAAACCACCATTGAAGAGGCAATATTTTTAAAATTCAGCAAAAGTTGATGATGTTACTATACAGACAAAGAATAAATTTCAAAAGTAATGCTGAAATTTATCTTTTGTACATACAGTAACATTGTCAATTTTTGTTAAATTCTAGCAGTATTGTTTCATTATGGGTAGTTTTTGTAATTTGTCAAACCTCATGGTTGATTCTTGTAATTACACCAAACCTCAAGAGTAGTTTTTGTAATTCACCCTTATGCTTATATTGAATTGAATTAATTGTTTTCACTATGAATATCAAAACTATAATGTCAATGATTGATTTTACTCCAACCTATTATTTCTTGATTCCCAATTATCCATCATGATCCTTGCTAAGTCTCTGACTTATTTAAATTTTCTACCATGTGTAGGTAAGGATTGAGGAAATGTTGCATTTCTGTTATTATTTTACTTTTATTGTTGACGATTATGATCGCAACGTCAACATAGTATTTTCTCTTCATGTGCACTTTGTGATAACAAGAGTCCCCGACGATCGGAACATCGCTACTAACACTTATGTGCACGGTGAAACTATGGACTAGAGATGTTTTTTAACTTTGTTATAGTTAGTATAGCGTAGGAAAATTATGTAAATTAGCTTGCTTTAGTTAGAACTTTTAAGATATATTCGTGCCCCTCAAAATAAGAAGTTTTTATTACAAAAGCCTTGTAGTCAATTCTCAGCCCTGTTTTGTTGTCATCTTACATCCATGTACATTCCAAAGAGGAGTGCAATATACGTGCTTGTATTTTGATAGCAAAAAAAGGCCGGATGCAATACGTGTGTTTGTAATTCAACAGCAAAATATGGTTGAAAATTTCACTACAGGACTGTGTGCAATACAACTTCTTATTCTGGGGACACAATTACATAATAAAAATTCTAGGGGTAAAGTTCAACTTTTAAATTTTTCTGAGAGGCAAAGTGCAATAAGTCATAAGAAATATTTTAATTTTCTATATTAATTAAAATATGAGTCAATGATTAGTATGTTCTTGTGTATACTACATGAAATTTGCTTTTTCTAAATATTATGATATTTTATTTTCTATCTCAATAATTTAAAATTATATACATGTATATATACATATGGATAAACCTGACCATTGCTATTTGAGTAGGGGCAACCTGACCAATGCTCAATATTCATTACAAGAGTCGCTCGCTAAGCAGAAAACCACCTGAGCAATGATGTATTATGTATGTATCATACACACTCACCCTAGCCAAAAATCTCAATTGGGGAAGTAGAGTTAGAAATTGGAGAAGGAAAACATAATGATGCTTTGTTAATCATAGCTTCTTTAGTAACTTTTGGGCATTGGGCAAAGAAAATATCAATTGACAATCAAAGTTCCACGGACATTCTCTTTAAGGAGGTTTTTCTTAGTTAGGAATAGCAATGCCCTACTTCAGAAGGTAATTAAGCACCTTGCCAAATTTAGTGGAGAAATAATGGAAGCTTTTGGA